>RJWK010003040.1:6095-66354 GCA_004363435.1 Platanista minor
AAAAAAAAAAAAAAAAAAATCTCATCCCTCGCACATATTTTTATTATGAGGCGTCTAAAATATTTTTTGTATTTGGGGCAGTTGATACCTATAGTAAATTAACATAGAAAACGCTTTGTTTTCCCGAGATAAAACCCCATCTACTATACCTAATAGGGTGATTCTGAGATTCCCTAGTTTACCATTCCATCTTAACGCTTCTTTATATTCTACTTCTTTACCATATTCCCAGGCTTTATAAGAAATAAAATGAACATGATTTAAACCAGTTTTATTTCTTGTCTCCCTGTTAGCCCTCCTACCTAGAGCAACCTTTTCTGAAAAAACCCAGAAATCTACGAGATGGTAATTTAGAAATAATTTTATAGAATGAACAGGTAAAATAGCTTTCCATTTAAACTCACCTGAAAATATTTGCGAGGGAATTTGTGACATTTTTCTATAAAATTCGAGAGCATTCTCGTTGTCCAGTGGAAGAAATATTCACAAGTTGTTGTTCAGTCATCACGACTAATTATTGTTATTGTTCACCTGTGTCAAAACCAAAACATTTTTTCCTAGCTGATAGCTTGGTGATTAATAATTATTCCAGAAATGACCACCATCGCTTTCGGATGCCACTTGAATGTCAGTGCCCTCTTCTCGTGTAGCCTTCCTACCGATATCCCTCTGTTTTGAAAAAGGTCCAGACTGCTTTAATAAGGTTCAGACTGCCACGCCCCCGAGTCTGGGTCTCCTAGCCTGTCTATCCACATGGATGCATTTCTGTTCTTTTCCGATGCTTTAAAAGACCTCAGGCTCATCTCATTTTCCAAGTGCGTCCTGGTCATGCCCCTTTCTCCCATACTTTTCCTGAAGCTGCCTCTTTTCAATCGGGTATACTGCAGGGAACTGAGCTTTTATTTTTCCTTCATCCTCCAGGGCTACAGAAGGAGGAATTGAGGCATTCAATTCCTTAGAGGCTTTGCAGTTGATCCTTAGAGGCTTTGCAGTTGCTCTAAGGAAGAGAAAGCCCTGGGCAGGAAGTGTGGTGAGGGGAGGAAGGGGACAAGATGGAAGGGGAATTTACTTCTTTAGAGTGCTGTACTGAAAGTTGCAACTAAGACACTGTCTAGGCTGGAGACTGGTTCTGAAGTACTGTGGGCCTTTCTGGCTAATTCTCATCCAGGTACAAGCTACCAGGAAAGCCTTGTAAGATGCAGTGAGCGGGAGATTCAGCCACTAAAGACGCTTTCTCGGCTGTGGGTGATGGTCAATGCTGGTGTTCTAAATGTGCTTTTAGTATTTTAAACACAGAGTGCAGAAAAGATCCTTTTCCAGCTTCCCCTACTGTAGCCGAGTACATTTCAAGTCAAGGAAGAGTTTTAATTTAAATGAGTGTCTCGCAGAGAATATGCTGACTGCTGGGACAGGAGCGCTCTCAAATGACGTGCTAGGAGGAACTTGCGTTAATTATCTTTGTGGCGTGCGGGAGTTAAGTCACTGGTTTTTTTCTTTAACCCTGTGTTGAAGGAGTATCCGCAGAGCAACATGTACCGAGTGCCTCCCAACTACTCACCCGTCTCCTCCCAGATGATGCACCACCCACAGTCCACCCTGTGGGGCTACAACCTCATGGGTCAGCCGCAGCAGCCCAGCCTCTTCGTTCAGAGCCAGGCTCTCACTCCAGGTACGTGAAGACGGAGCGTAGTCGCGGGGCTCCGAGGTGAGAAACAGCTTGGGGCTCTCTTTGCTTTTAAACTGAAACCTCCGCACAACTTGCACATTTCCAGAAGCGAGCGCCCAGTGGGCGTGTCTGTAGTTCCCTCCACTCAAGGTGTTTTTTCCTTCTTTTAAAATTTCAGTTTCAGTGACTAGTCCGTGTGCCGCTTTTGGAATTTTCATCCAATCTCAGAAGGAAGTTAGCCGCCGATGCACGTCCCAGCTCTAAGATAGAAAGTTGATAACGTTTTGTGTTGTGAAATTTGCGTGTGCTTTTACCGGCTATAATTCTTATCAGCATTTTGAAAGACTAGTCACTACTGCAGTGTCTTTTATTGTCTCCTCATGTTATACCTTTTCAACTGTTTATACCACGAAAGGATCTCAGGAATTTGGTGCAGCAAACGGACATCGGTAAGAAATCCTACCATATTCACAGTAAATGTTAGTATTGCTTTGATTCAAGCCCAAGTGGATTTTATATCTGGAATGAAGATTTTCTGAATAAAAACGTCTCCTAATTAGAAATGAATTTACTTTTTTCTTTCTAAATGAAAGTTTGCCTGTTTCTGCGAAAGAGTTTATTTTGAGATCTCAACCCGCATTTTGCTGGGATGTGACGTCCTAACAAATAATAATTTTTTCCTTATTGTGTTCTGTGTTACATTGTGATTTTTATTGTAATTGGAGTGTGACATTTTGACTCTTGGCTTACAGTAGGGGAGAATCCATAGTTTGTCCTCCCGAATCCGTGCTTAAGAGAGCTGGTCTGGGAGTTACAGTTCTGCTTCAACTCTGGCTCTACCACCCTCTTACTGTATCATCTCCACCATGTCTTTAGCTTCTCTCTGTGCCTCAGTCTGATCATCTGTAAAGTGGGTATGCTAACATATACCCTCATAGCGTGGGTGATTCAGTTATCCATTCAACAAAATGTACTGAGCTTCATGCATCATGTGCCAGATCCAGTTTTTAGTTGTCAGGGTATTGCAGTAAGCAAAATGGATGAAAATGCTCATTCTTTCTTTGAAGGATGAAATAAGTTTTATATTACATACACAGACGAACACACATATATAATTTAAAGTGAGTTTTTAAAAACATGGCATTTAGAAGATAGCCTGACACAACAGACAGGTTCAATAAGTGATCTTAACATATCCTACCTCAGGGCTTTTGCGCACGCTGACCCCTGCCTGGAGCGCGCTCCCTCAGATATCTGCGTGCTCACTGCCTGCTTCCTTTGGGTTGAGGCCTGCACTGACCAACACCCTGTTTTAAACTGTAAACCACACCCTTTCCCTGCCCCCTCTGTTCCCCTCTTCTTCCTTCAGTTTCTTTCTAGCCCTGGCACTTGTTTATAGACTCTGTCTATATTTTACTTACTTCCTGGTTTATTATCTGCCTTCTCCAGAATGTAAGCTCCATGAGGGCAGGTATTCTTTTTCTGATGGCTCACTATAGTGTGCCCAGAACCTAGAGCAGCGTCTGGCTTGTAGCGGGGTCTTAAAAATAGGTTATTGAGTGAATAGAACGCAGACGACAAAAGGAAGAACAAACTAGGCAGGGGTAAATGTGGAAAATAATAAAGGCTCATCCTCTCTTTTGACTTTCTCTCTTTAATTCCAAAGTCCTTGTGAATTTAAGCATTTTTAAACTTTTTAGATATTGAAATCAAACACAAGCGCTGTCTATACATTGAAGGCTAAGTGTTTTAAAAGGCACGTACCCTTTTCCCCCTAGAATACTATAAAAGGAAGGTGTTTATAAGTTGAGGAACTTTAGGTATTAGGTAAGTCTTAGGTACCATGACGTGTAAGAAAAAGAATTGAAGAAAACAATTAATTATGAGGATTTTACGTGTGTGGATTAATAGATTTTCATAAAGTTTTCAATCCTATGAAGCTGAGGAAGAGTATGTATCGTCTGCTTGCATTCATACATTCTTAAAAATGCAAAACTTTCTTCTAAAAATGCAAAACAGTGCCCTTCCCCCCGCAACACACACACACACACACACACACACATCTTTAGCAGTCTCTCTCTTTCTCATGTGTACACTCCAGGATGGTAAAGTTATAAGGAAATGCACGTGAATAACAAAGAGCATTTGGCGAGAGACGGGGAGAAAATAAATTAGGGAAGACTATACAGAGGCCTTCAACGTATTTATTATATCTTATTTCTCTAGCTGACTCAGAGGTATAAGATTATAGAAAAGTGAGGAAAATTAGAAGAAAGTGGATCATAGTCTAATCTTTAAAAAGAATGTCTCTTACTTATAAAATGAGTCAATAAAGTTGTATTAGTATATTTCCAATTCTTGCTTCAACAGAAGTTACCTTGTCATGTTACTCAAATTGAGCCCCCACTTTTTTCCAAATGTTCTTCAAATGCTGCTGAATGACTTCATAAATCATATTGCTGATTGTGACACTGAGTCTTAAAAAGAATGTGGGTTTTTCCAGTGATCAGTGTTGAAATGTTTGTTTCCATCATACAAGTTGGTTTAGAGAAAAAAATGTAACATTTGTAAGGTATTTATATAGAAGTGTTCTTATTCACATACATTAAAGAATATAAACTGTCTGGTGAGTGAAGGATTGGCACCTACTTGAAGCCAGTAAATGTGGAAATTGTTTTTTCCTCTTAAAGGCATTTGGCAGATTATATATGCAAATATGTTAAGGTTTTCATTTGTTGTTTTTTTTTTAAGCTATAATTAATGTTTCTTGTTTATTTGACTTCTACCCTTCAAAAAAGATGCGTTTTGTCTTTAGAATCACACAGTATTTGAAGCTTCCGAGCATTTCAAGTTTTTAAAGTACTGTCATGCTTCTCTACCAAAAAGCAGGCCTTTTTTATTTTGCTGGGGTGAAGAAGCTTAAATACCATGAACTTCAAAAGGCTTTAAAATGACAAAAGGGTCTCTACGCCTCGCTTAGCACACTTGATAAAATACCCCAGGAAGGCAATACATTTTGTGCAAGTAACATTGTGCCCCGGGGCGCCTCGCATAATTTAAAGCCCACATGATTCTGAAATTGTGCCAGTGACTCTGCATCTCGGATGTTTCACTTTACCAACCAAAGTGGACCCTCTGTGAGGTCATTCAAATATTATCATTCACTAGACATCACCCTCCCCATCGTTTGGAATTTATGCAACTCTTAGGGATCTCTGATATTTGTAGAGGGTGGGACAGTGCCCTACTTCCCACTAAGCTCCTCAAGTGAGGCTCAGGAGGTGAGACTTCTGTGGTTTAATAAAATAAGGAAGACCTGTTGCATTAACATGCGTAGAAAGCCCTTCCTTCTGGTTGCTTTTGTAGGTGGCTCCAGGTTGGACCCCGCGGGCTCCTTTGTCCCCACCAATACCAAGCAAGCTCTGTCCAACATGCTGCAGCGGCGCTCGGGGGCCGTGATGCAGCCGCCCTCCCTTCATGCCATCACGTCGCAGCAGCAGTTGATACAGATGAAGCTTCTGCAGCAGCAGCAGCAACAGCGGCTTCTCAGGCAAGCCCAGACGCGACCTTTCCAACAGGTTTGTCCAGATCAGCCGTGTCCTCCTCCACATTTCATTAGTTCCTCTAGCTAGGGATGAGAGTGGGGAGGTGACAGATTCTCGCTGCACGTGCATCCCTGTTTACCTGTGCGAGTGAGTGCACGTGTATATCTCTCCTGTACAGGTTGATACATACTTCTCCCCCCTTGTATTTTACTGTTACCGTGGATCAAATAAGAACTTGAAATGTCTTAGGTTCATTGAAAAGTATGCCTTAAAAACAGAAAGAAGAGCTAATGATTTTCTAGTCACTTGGAAGCTACAGGGCTTTTATCCTTGAAGTGACCTGCTCTGAGCACTCATTCCCTATTATAATTATCACCATATTTCCGTACTCCTTTTAGCTCTACTTTCACGTATTATTACTTGATGTATTACTTTGAGGTGGTAGCTCTGAAGCCCTGATGTTTCCTAGGTTTTCTCCTATAGTGCCCTGTACTGCACAGACTCTGTTTTTAGTATATGCTTCACAAGGTCTGCAGTAGGCCAAGAATACACTACAAGTGACAGTCAGTATATGGATATCTTTAACTCTTGATTTATATTATTTCTATTTTTATGCCCTATAGCCCAATTTTCTATAAATTTTAAAATGATAGTGATTGTTTAACATTGGTGGAAGTCACACGAAACTTAGTATAGACTCGTAAACAACCCACCAAGCTGTACAAATATGTTAAAGTAAAAAGAGGGAGGCGAGAAGGTGACTTTTTCTTCCAGTTTCTGTATACTTTTTGTGTTTTCCAGTTTTTCTTAGAACAGTTGCACTATGGTGATGCTGACGATAGCTGCTAACACGATGAGAGCACTTACTCTTTGCCAAAAACACTTCTGAGACCTTTAATGTATTGATTGTCTTAGATCTCACAGCAACCCTGTGAGTGAGGTACTTTATGATCCTCACAGGAAGTAGCCAGTCTACAAGTGTATCCTGCTCTAAGAACAACCACAGATTTTCAAATTAGCAAGGAATTCTAACGCTTTTAAAAATACTCTTTGTATTTTGAGTAACTTTCTAGCCGTATCTCCACTGTAAAACTTATGGCACTTCTGCATGAAGTCCGTTTAGTGATTTTGGGGATGGGAGTGGTAGGGCTAGTTATGCAGTCTTAGAAATGGTTCTTATCCTTTCTTTAATTTATTGTTATTTTTTTTTAACCTGTGTTATAAGAAGGACAGGAGAGAGGAAGGAATCTAGTTTGAACCGCATGAGAATACAAACAACAGTCACTACATGCTTGTCTCCCCTTCACCTCTCAGAGATTTTTGATCACTCAAACTCCCTGGGTGTCAGCGAAACACGGGCCTAAGTTGCTTCTTACACAGAAGTGATGAAGATTTGATTAAAATACTTAAGAAGCCTTGATTTTTCTCTAAATGAGCAGCATGTTTGGAGTCATTTAAAACCTCAGTGGGAATTTTAGCTCTTCTTGGGCATGAATGAAAGTAAGTTACATCACTGTTTCAAATCCTTATCAAGAAAAAATTTACTGGAAGTCGAATAATTATTCTACTAGAATGAATTCAGTTCCCTTTTAAAGTAATTTAAGCCTAAGTAAAATTTACCTTCCAATAAGTAAGTTTATTTTTTCCTATCTACCTTTTTATCACAAGGTAGAATTTGACTTATCAGTAGCCCACTTTCAAACTATTACTGCTGGATTCAGTTTTGAATTTCTCTAATTGGGCAGGAGCTCACTGTGTCATTTATAGGTGAAACACCTGTCCTCAGAAGTTCACTTCCTGACACAAGCCATGACAAGCTATTTCCCCTAAAGCAAAAAAAAAAATTTTTTAAGGGGATTCAATAGGATAATCTTCACGTATTCAGAAATATCCTTGCATGTTTGGAGAAGGTAGACTTACGACCTAAAACGTCACTGTAGGACCCCATTACTCACAACACTCAAAAATACCTGACTCTTATTCTTTCATACCATCTAGGGTTGTACTGCTCGTACCAATAGGAATTAACTGATAACGCATTCTTTTTTTTAACTGATTCTTTTGTAGCAACTCTGTCACATGTTGGATTTTTCTTTTCTTTCCTTTTATCTTTCTTTCTTTTTTTTTTTTTTTTTTTTTCCCCCCCCCCTTTTGAGAAGTCAGGAGTTCTTTCTTCAAGTAATAAAAGCTCAGCTTCGTAACAGAGATTGTACCGGCATGCCTTGTTTTACTGTGCTCTTGCTTTGTGGCACTTCACAGGTATTACACCTCTTACAAAATTGAAGGGTTGTGGTAACCCTGCATTGAGCAAGTCTCGGCACTGGTTTTCCAACAGTATTTGCTCACTTTGTGTCTCTGTGTTACATTTTGGTAATACTTGCGATATTTCAGACTTTTTTGTTATTATATTTGTTATGGTGATCTGTGATCAGTGATCTTTGATGTTATTACTGTGACTCACTGGAGGCTCAGATGATGGTTAGCACTTTTTAGCAATGAAGTATTTTTTTTTTTAATTAAAAATGTACTTTTTAAAAGACATAATCCTATTGCACACTTACTAGACTACAGTATAATTTAAACATAGCCTTTATATGCACTAGGAAACCAAAAACTTCAAGTGACTCTCGTCATTGAGGCATTCGCTTTATTACGGTGGTCTAGAACCAAATCCGCGATATCTTCAAGGTGTGCCTGTATAAGAGTCACCTCTCCTTCTCCCCCATATTCTTTCTTTAACTGTTGAAACTTGCTTTAGAGTTTCTGGAGGGCTTTCAGAAGCAGACATGTTTTTTTCTCCCTCACCATTCTTGAAGTGTTGGATAATTGAAAAAAATAGTATTCTTTAAAGGAAGAGAAATGCATATGTGGTGCAGTCACAGGATGGAGTGGTCCTCCGTAGAGGAGATGAGATTTGTACGAAGCATCTGCTAGAGTGCCTGCACCGAGGAGGTTCTGAGGGAAATGTTAGCCCCTTTCCTCTCTCCCAGTAGATCATGGATTAATATACCTAGAATCTAGCTAACTGTGGTATCGTGGCAGAAGAAAATTCTCCTCGTGGTAATCTTTAAAAAAAAAACTAGAATAGAAAGGCAGAATTGTATGGAACATAAGGGATATTGATACAGTGTTTTCGTATATGATTCTGGATGCAATTCGTTGTTTTTCTAGTAAGCACGGACCCATATCCTTCATAGTAAGAAATGTTGATTCAGATTTTGGCAATAGCATTTTCTTGGGTTAAATGCATACACAGAATGTGCTTCTCTCTAGCTACATACAAACGTGTGGGTTTTTTCCCTCTCTCTTTCCGTTTTTGGCTTCTTATAGACGAGAAGAAGTAGGTATCAGTTTCCTCCTTATCCTACAAATTTTCTAATTACAGAACGCATTTTCTTAAATGTAACAAACATGTTGGAGAGTTTCAAATTACTTAACCTTCAAAACTTATCTTGGAATTGTAGCAGCTGCTTTTAAAGACTGACCAGTTGCTCCAAGCCTTGGATGTGACTCTAGCTTCTCAGGCTGGTCGTACAGTGGACCCCCGGCTGGCCCCCTCTTCTTAGGTCAGGCACTGGGTCTTATAATACAAAACAAAACAAACAAAACTTTCCACCTACTGAGCAGAGGATAGAAATCTATGAGATGTTTAATGAATGAATTCATGTTTTGAGCAGCTATTTCCAGAAGCCTGGAGCTTCTTAGTAGCTGCCTTGATCCTTAGCAACCTGATTTTTATCCACAGACTCATCTCGTACCTCTTCCTCTGAGTGCTTCCAGAAACTTCTCCCAACAGCGACCTCTGCTATGGTTGTTTTGAAAACCTAGGTGGGGCAGAGAGGGCACAAATTCCTGAATTCTGGATGCGTCTCAGACCTTGCAGAGTCCCCTTAGCCTCTTTACATGTAATGGACAGAGTTGATGTGTGTAGGAAGATCTAGCCTTAGATGGTACACGATGAAAACTAGAGAACCATCACAGAATAATTCTAATTCTGCTGCAGAGGCTGAATATCAGCTTCAGTCGGTCATGAAATCTTCTGTTATGAACCATCTTACCTTTCCTTAGGAATGTATCAATAGTGTCTAGAAAACGGGTGCTAAATAGCATGGATGTTGTCCCGTATTGTTAACCAAATTATTTGATGTAGTGGCTGTGTTATTACAATCAGGTGTCTTTTCTTACGGCTTTAGTGCGTATTAACATGCGCAAAGAAACTTGTCATTTTTCTCAGTTATAGCCTTCATCCAAGGAGGTAGAAATTCTCCCCGCCTCCATTCCTTACTCAGAGTCCCTTATTTAAGTGGGACCCAGTATAGTGATTTCGTCACCTTTCTGTGCCTCAGAGGCTCATCTATAAAATGGAGCTAATGCAACATTTACTCCACAGGGTTCTTGTGAAATTAATGATTTAACGTCTGTAACAGCCCTGAGAACAGTGGCTGGCTTCCAGTACGTGCTTTACTTGTATATTTACATAAATTGTCCCTAATATGATTGGTGTTCAGTGGCCACCAGTAGAAGAGACCAAGAAAAAGGAATGTTGAATGTTGTTTAGCTTTCCTAATAGCCATTTTGGTTTCTTAGAGCAGTATGTTTTTACCGTCTAAATTCTGTGATACCAACTTTAGAGGGACTGATTCCAATTTCACTGTTAAAAATATCACTGTAATATTTTATTTTCCACATATCCCATGAGAACTATTATAAAATATAGAATGTTGGTTATAATAATGCCAAATGCTGCTTAAATTGTTTTCCAGTCACCTTTTTCTTATATCTAATATTTTTCTTGTGGCACAAGGTAATCTCTTCCCCTCCCCACCATCTCCGCCCCCCCCGCCCCCAACTCCCACCTTATCAGTATTCTAGGGAAGGGGCTTTTGAAGGGAATTTTAAGTTTTGACACAGGAAGAGAACTTAATTTTGTGCCTTGATTTATGATATCATTTTATCCTGGTTTCTCCCTTTCAGTGCACAAAATCATCTTGTGTCCTTTGTAATAATCAGTGCTAGACAGTTTATTTTGAGAGACCAGTGAGAGATAAAAGATATGTTTAGCTTAATTTGATTGAGACACATTTGGAAGAAAGCAATTGATTGTTGGCTACGGATAATGAATCATAAGGATTTTCATTATATTAAAGAGGAAGATTTCTGACAGACAGAAGTGATGTGCTCAGTTATAGCTGGTGGTCACTGGTAAGAACCCTTGGTTACCTAACCATGGAGCAGGTGCCGTCATTGTGTATCCAAATAAAGGAATTAAGTAACTTAATGAACAAACACCGACTGAGTCAGAGCCTTCCAGAGTTGTCAGCTCCTTGGCAAAAGTGTCTCTGTAACATCCTGAAAGCATGCCTCTTGGATCGACGAAGCTCATTTAAGTTGAGCAGCCATCCTTTTTGGTCTGGTAATTGATCTACCTTCTGGATATGGTATCACCTTGGAATATCTGTTTCCTTCCTTTGGCTCTTTCCCTCCTACTCACTCTTTAGCAGTGATTTTCAAACGTACAAGAATAGACAATAGGGCTTCCCTGGTGGCGCAGTGGTTGAGAGTCCGCCTGCCGATGCAGGGGACACGGGTTGGTGCCCGGGTCCGGGAAGATCCCACATGCCGTGGAGCGGCTGGGCCCGTGAGCCGTGGCTGCTGAGCCTGCGCGTCCGGAGCCTGTGCTCCGCAACGGGAGAGGCCACAGCAGTGGGAGGCCCGCGTACCGCAAAAAAATTTTAAAAATAAAATAAATAAAATAAAAAGTATAAAAAAGAAAAAAGAAAAAAAAAGAATAGACAATAATATTGCAAACACTAATGTACTTACCACCTAGCTTTATTAAATAATAATGTTCGGCCACATTTGCTCTAGATCGTTCTTTTATTAAATAAAACTTTACAGACATGGATGAGGCCCCTTGTCTCATAGAGGTAAAGAGGTAATCACTGTCATGAATTTCATGTTTTTCTTTCTTATGAATGTCTTTTATATTTTTGCATCCATGGACATAAACATTATATAGTATTACTTTCAGATTTGAAACTTTACATTATGAAAGTCTGACACAGGTATTGTTGTATTGGTTTGTAACTTTTTTATTTTGACTAATTTTTAATTATATCGACTTTCTTATACTTGGTTTCATTTATTTGCTTGTCCTGGTTGGATACTCTTCCGTTATGAGTATTAACATTTATCCGTTCTGTTGATGATCATTTCATTTATTTCCAATTGTGTGTTACTCTTAACCGTGCTACCGTAGACATTTTTGTCCGTGTCTTCTGCACGTGCTGAGTTGTAGGGTACGTATGTGGAAGTGGAAATGCGGATGTGATTGCCAAAGTGGTGGTGAGTCCCGTCGGTTATAAATGAGCGTTTTTCTTTCCTCCACATCCTCACTCACCCTTGATATTGTCAGACCTTAATTTCCTCATTCAGAGCAGGTGAAATCGTGTTGTGATACATCATTTTAACTTGCATTTTCTTATTACCTGTGAGTTTAGGCATGTTTTATAACTTTACCAGCAATTTAAGTTTTCCCTTCTGTAATTTTCCTGGTTCTGTAATTTGAGCATATTTTCAAAATAATTTGGTCCTTAGTTGGTAAAGGTGTACAAAATTGACTTGTTGAAACAAGTCTTGAGTTTTGACAAGAATCTTTAATGCATTTACTCAGAGAGTACAATTTTCATGCATCTCAGTGACAAAATGAACTTAGGAGGACAAAAAACACTGAGCTGGTAAATATGTCCTAAACCCTGTCATTTTGTTCCTTGGGTGGAAACCATGTCCAGGAAAGTAGATGCTCTGCTTATTACTTAATATCTGGTATTTCGCTGTTTACTTGAATGATGAGGAAGGCACCCATGTCGTTTGCTGAAATTATAATTGTGCGACTATAGTGATCTCGTAGATAGTGTACACAGCTTGATGTTTATAAACGGGGAGAAGATAGGGGTAGACGGCTGAGAGAGTGAACCACTAATACGAAGGTGGTAGTTGGATATAAAGACAAATGAATAGATGCAATGAATTATGAACCTACCCCTAAAATGGTGAGAACAGATATTATTTGCTTGGGAAATTCCTCCTATGATTTCTCGTTCTTAGTGTAGTCAAATACTTTTTTTTTTTTTTTTTTTTTTTTTTCAGTTAGGGTTGTGAATTTTTTGCCTCATCTCTATTTCTAAAATTCAGTGAACAGAAAAATTTTAATGTCTCAGACTAAGTGTCACTTAGAATTCATTCATAAAGATGATTAAGCAAGGGGATCACTGACCTGAGGAACAGGAATGTTTTTCCCCAGCATATAGTTCCCTTTTTCTAAATCAGACTCCCTGTTAGCATGTAAACACTAGTGGCACTATAAATATTTGTTGTCTATTTTGGTTGATTGAATGTGTGGTTAAACTGATGCTCCGTTTTCATTTGCATTTACTGGGGATGGAGCTATCTAATGACATCCCCCAATAACATGTGACCTGTTCACTCAATGTCTTGTGTGTTTCATGTGACCCAAATGTCCTGAGCGCTTCTCCCCCGGCTCTGGGCTGGGAAGGACTTGGGCGCTCTTTTGCTTACACCGAGGTGCCAGCATCCCTTAGTTTCGGGGAAGTTACCTGGGTCTGATAGCTCCCCTACTTCTTGTATGCCCCTGTTTAACCTCCAGGAGGATGTGCTATTCCATTATATGACTATTGCCATATTATTTATCTGTGTCCCAGCCTATGATGATATTGTTGGGCATATAAATTAAATTGAACGCTCAGGGCCTGGGTTTTTAAGTCTTGGCTCCCTGAAACATTGTTTTAAAATGAACTAATTCTTATGTATTTTGGCTACCCACATCATTAGGCTAAACAATCTTATCTGTATTGTCTGCCGTTTTCTTGCTGTCCCCTTTCTGTAGGACTTCTGTAACTCTGCTGTCTCCCTTCTGGAAGACTTTGACAACATAATGGTAACACCCCTGCTGTCTGTCATTCCTTTTACTTTCTGGTTTTTTTTTTTTTTTCTTTAAGTAAACTTTTATAGCATTATTCTTTGAACATCAGAATGAGAAGCAGGTTATTCCCCTCTAGCTGGTAATTATTATAGTCTTCATTTCACTGTTACTCACTTGGTTTATGTTTGAGACTGTAACACAGAATCATGAATGCATTGACCATGTTCACTTTAACGGAATTTATTTCTGAAAGTTGTCCCCTTTGATTGCCTCATGATTTTCATCATATACGTGTACAGTATAGAAACCAGTGGACGTTCATGGCCTGGGCTTGGGAACACAGGCCAGTTCGTGTACCTTCATCTCAGTCCCAGTTTTGAACCCATCTACTCCTGAGCTCTCGCTTCCCTCTGCGATAACTCACCTCATTAGTAGAGGAACGCATGGCATGCTGACTCACAGGCCAATGCAAGATAATGAAAACTGTGGTTATGAAACATGCCCTTCTCATCACATCCCACTCACTGGTTCTTCCTAAATTCTCAACAGAACGCATCATCTCTGTTTTCTTTCCGATATGGGGAAGGTGTTTTTTTTTTGTTGTTTTTTTTGTTTTTTTTTTTGAGCATAGGTCTTGTGCATGCACGTCATAAGACTTCATCTCTACTGCTTTGCCTGGGCTAGCGAAGAATGCATGTTTTGCATTAAATTACTTATAGGTTTCTGTATCAGATAGCCAACCCACAACATAAACCCAAGAAGCATTAGAATCAAAAGAGAGCACACATCTCAGATGTAAGTCAACTCGTTTCACTGCCAATTTAATGGGTAACATTTTCTATACATTGGTGGAAATATCCTTAATGGCATATACAAGCTTTGAAAATATCTCAGTTATGAAATACTATCATATAGGCAATTTCTTTAATAGTCCTTTCAACAAAGGAAAGTTTGGAGACTTTTCTGAAAGCAGTGACTTTTTCTTGACACTTGTACAGAGAGCAGGCGAGGTTTTTGTTTTTTTAAAAACTTGAATTAAACTATCACATTTAAAAATACCTTTCAGGTAGCTTATGTTTGCTGTAGGGCATTTATTGTTCAGATGATAATGTAATTTGAACAGAATACAACTTGCATCTACCATTGATTTTGCTTTTTTAAAAAAAAAAAAACAGACAAAGTAATTTGTTCATCAGGTATGTAAAGTCAAAAGGTTATATGATCTATATATATTCGTTCAAATAAGTGGAAATGTGTATATATATCTTTGCTGTCCTTTTCACCATTCTTATTTCTCTTTAATATTCTCCAATATCAGGAATTTAACGAATGTGTATGTATACTCAACCAATCAATGTGTTATATTCCTCCTTTATGGGCATGTTAACAGAATATATTGTAAAGGTTCATTATTGTATGAGGTGTGTTTATTTCCAAATGAATCAGCTTGTTCCAGCAGTTAATGTTACTGTTAATCGACTGCCAACCAAGTTATATTTGATGGAAAGCTTTATAAAAGAATTAAGCGTAACTGGTCAACAGGACCTCTTTTAATTATAGAATTTTCTGTGTATCTATTGTCTGCAATCAAAGTACACCGGTATAATGTGACGACCAAAACTTGGGGTTCACGCCGTTTGTTGTTTAACCTTGGGCACCATTACCCAGTACCTTCCAAACCAGTAGTCACAAGCAAAACCCTGTTGGCTAGTAGACTCATAAAACATTACCCACTGGTTTTCACTGGGTGACTTTTATTATTATTCCTAAATCAGCGTTTTCAGAAACAGAGTCACAAAATCTGGCTGTGGTGTGGCTTTTCAGGCACAACTTGTCTCTCTACTTGCAACCCTTAAACACTATTGGGAAGTTACTGAATAAGGATTTGGAAAGAAAAAAAATCATTACTAGTGAATTGAGTGGACAGAAGATCCCTGATCCTGAAATGCTGCTGACTATAATGCTTACGGTCTGCTAATTGGAGTTATAACCAATTCTCCTTTAGAAAGAGACCCTCACATTTTCTCAGCTGACTGAGAGAGTGAACTAATGAAGAGAACAACACCCAGAAGACTGAAAATTATCTTTGAGGGTGATTTATCAAAACTTTTTTTTAACTTACTGGATGTATTCATTTCAAACTATGCAAGAGGTTTTGAGTCTACATCTCTTTGAGCTCAGATGCTTCTCTTGTCTAATTAAAAATAAAGCAGTGAGAGAGAGAATTGTTCTTATAAAGGCCAGGAAGATGAGTCAGTATTGAACAGCACAGCTTTTTAAAAAGTTTTTAGAAAGTGGAAGTTTTAGAAACTGTAATAGGTTTCTTACCCAGAGGCAAGCCTAAAGCAAAGTGTATAAAAACAAACGAGAGAGACCACATGTAGGAATTTACCCTGGGTAGCAATGTAGAGAGGGGTTCAAGTAGCTATCGGAATTTCCCAGGTAACTCTGGCTCACTCTCTTAGCACGCGTAAGTTGGGTACCTGAGCCAGGGGAGCTGGAGCCGGAGCACAGTGTGGCTCCTGGCTAGACACGGATATTCCCTCAGAAACCAGCCTGCTTTACGCACACAAAAGTGGGAAGTTAATGTTGCCTCTGATTGTTGCAGTTAAGCGGAATAAAGCAAGAGGGGCAACTGAGCTACTCTCCAGGTATTAATGAAGGCAGAAAGAAGAAGTCATTAGAATGACAGATGCTAAAAATTAAATTAAAAAGTGAGTTTTCAAAACAAAAGGTGGCACTTAAAATTATGGGGCGATTGGACAGCACTTGGTAAACTAATTTAGCCTGAAATATAAATCTCAATTTACCTCTGGAACTCTTGTTTAACAGATAAACTAAATTAAATCTTAGGTTTCCTCAATAGATATTTATTGAGCACTTACTATATGCCAGACACAGTGCTAGGGACTGACTTAAAAAAAAAAAAAAATCCAATAAAGCTTAGATAGTTTTCAGAAAATAACAGATAAGTAGATTATGTATGACAGAGGTGAGCATAAGTCACAATTTGCCAGGCATGATCTCACTTTGCACCCGTTCTCCTGGCTTGTCCCAGTTCGGATGATACATTATATAGTCCCTTCTTGAATGCAGCAAAACCGTCCCTAGTAACATTTTAAGACTCTTCCTAAATTTCAATTTTTAGTTTTCTTACCTATTCCCGCATTATGGTCCTCGTTTAGCCTCTGTAAAATCTTTCAAGTTACTGAAGAACTTCTTGGTCACTCATTCTTTACACAACAGATTGAACTATTTCTACAAATTGAAATCATTTGTCCCTGGCATTATTCTGGGAAAACCAGAGAGCAGGAGGAGGTCCCTCCGGTTTGGGAGAAGAGATGGATATTTTTCATTCAGGGCAAATATGACAATAAAAGCCCTTGGGGAGCGCTGGCCAACGTGAGGTGTTTGTGCTTTCCTCAGGGAGGGTGTTGAATGTTAGAGCCCTCACCTACCTTAAGTAACGAGTTGGGGGGAAAAAATGGCGATGGGAGGGGAAGATAGTCTATTTACAAATAAATAGTTTACCTTTAGACTAAAAGTGGTTCACTGAAGAGTACATGAATTTTGGAGTGTAAAACTGATTTGAAATTTTTCACCCCTTTCTTCTTGCTTTTTTTTTTCAAAGTTATATAGTCTTTTTCCTTGAATGTTAATTTTGTGATTTTTAAAAATGTAGATGGTTTTTAATTCGTATTTCTTAAATTTCCAAAATCTCAACTGTTCTTTGTCAATGAAAAAGTGTTGCCCAGTAACTCAGATACCTACCATATTAGTGTTCGAATCCCCCCACCCCACCCCCGACACACACACACATATAAGTCATAGTTTGTTTCCTAAGGTTCTTCAACAAACAAAAGAAGAGTAAAGAGTTAAAAAAGATCTGTTCTATGTATCCGCATGCCTCTGTCACACGCACATCACACCTTGCTTCCCTCCAAGGCAAAAAAGGGCGTGGGTGTTTTAGACGACTTAGGGACCTCCAGATTCCAACTCACAGAAATAATTCACTTTTCTTTTCTTCTGTAAAAATGATAACATACATATATTTATCCCCACCAAGAGGCACAGCAGTATATGTTTCAGGGACCTTGGACAATGCCGTCGGGGAGCACCAAGTCAAGGAGCGGCATACGTAAAGATCTGGTTGATTTAATGACTCCCTGGCTTAGTGTTTGGAGGATCAAGGGCCATTTGGATACTTTGGGGCAATGCTTGTAGGCTCCAGATAGCCACACTCCCGTGGCCTGAGCTCTCCTAGAGGGAGTTTGGGCTACTTTTCTTAGACTTAAGCAAATAGGGATCTAACTGCACTTAGATTCATCAGCTAAAGGCTCAGAGTATCTTCGTGGTACCCTACGCCGGAAAGTTAGATTCTTGTTGAAGCTGTTCCGTATAGATACCACAGTAGATGTTCCCAGAAATTTGTGTTTGGTCCATGTATGGGTGGATAGCCACCTTCGGAGAGGCCGCAGTTTCTTAAATGCCCTCAAGTGATTTTTTGTGGGGGGATCAGAGAAAAGGCTTCACCGTCTGATGTATACCTTTCATTTCAAAATCTCATTCACAAGTCTTAATAAAGAGTCTCCTTTTGGTTTCTTACTGGGGTGAGTTTACAAGGCTCTTTGTCCCTAAAGAATAAGCACCAAATGAAATTTAAATATTTTCATCCTTGATATCACATATGGAGGCATCGCATCATAATGGGAAAAACCCTAGGCTTTGGAGGCAGACTTAACCTGAGCACTCATGGCTCAGCCCGGTCTAGCTGGGTGAGCTTGCTAAGCTACCTAGGCTCTTTGAGCCTGGCTTTTCCTACCTGAAGGAAATGGGGACGATGTCCCCTCCCTGCAGAGTTCCTGTGAGAAAATGGGAATAAGAACAAAAAGCCCAGTCCCTGGCGCATAATAGATGCTTAATAATTGTTGGTGTTCTCCCTCTTAAGCTAAATGTTTATACCTTTCTACCCGCCAGAAACATCTGTACTACTTTCCCAGAACATTAAAATTGGTTTTTAATATAACTGTATTTTAGCACTTTAAAAAAAAACGATGGCATTTTGTGATATAAAACAGTGGTGAAGTATCCTAGAATAAACCCCATTTCTTTGTTATTAGGAAGTCCTGAAAAAACCAAGGGGTGGTCAGAAGCCTGGCCTCCTTCTGTGATTAATACCGCAAGCTTCCGTGAAATAGCTTCTGCCGCCAAAACCTAAAATACATACAGCTGCTCTTAGGAATATATTTATTTTTCCTCAGGCCAAAACATGTATTAAATCAAGACTGGTGAACAGATGTTAATTGGTTTTCTTTTACACTGGAGTTGGTTAGAAGTGTATTTGATATTAATTTATTATACATTTTAATTGATTATTAGAGCCATAAGAGATCCCAAATTCATCCCTTGCACACATGGCTCAATAGGCAATTTTTAGGTCCCTCTGAAGCAGCATCATTAAAAAGTCATGAAGGTAGTGTATGCCATCTGCGTGTACCACGCCGTTCTCTTACTTTACGGGCACAGGATGAGGCAACTCTGTGGTTTCAGATTTCACACTTCGAGACTCATGCCTTTTTACTCCAGAGGGACATTTGTACCCTGGAGTGTACAGGAAAGCTGGCTCAGAGCCTCTCTGATGAGCAGACCATTGATTATTTTGGCTTGTGTTGATGTATGTGTTATCACTGGGGGCATCTGTAGTCTTCTTTGGAAGAAGTGATAAGTGCAACAGTCTCTACTGTTAATAGGAAATGGATGAGAAATAGTATTCAATGCAGGTTGGAATCCGCAAGTGTTGTTCTCACATAGGGTGCGGTGTCAGGGGTTTTGCGGGTAATTAACCAGGAGCTCAGATCATGCCCTTGCTGTTATGATCAAGAGCCGCCTCGGCTTTGTTTTCCAGGGCCAGCCGGGGGACCAGGCTGCTCTCTTTGCTGCTCAAGCACGGCCCTCCCCTCAGCTCCCCCAGTATCCAGGTCTGCAGCAAGCACAGGTACCCATGTTTGCTTTGTAGGTGCTGCTGGGATTTTTTTTAATGCTCTTTATGTGAAGGGGGAACTAGGTAAGTAGGGTATCGATTCCCTCATGGGGTATAGAACTTAAGTCACGTCTGCCTATAGATTATACTTGACATTTCGAAAAAAAAAAGCTTTACCAGTGATTATTAAACAAGTCTCAGGATTGATTAAAGGGCATAAAACATTTTAGGAAATTCTTGACTCAGAGATATCAATTCATACCTTTCTGTTAATGATGATGGTAGGTATTGAAATGGTGAGCAGTCCCAGCCAGGGTACTTATGTTATAATGTATAATGATGTAATTCATGATTGAATTTATGATATTCAAAGCTAGCTTCGAAGAGGAGTCATGGTAGATAGAATAAGGAGATAATCGGCCTTGGCATCAGACCTTGACAAAATTCCTGACAACCCACAAGCTGTGTAACATTGTACGAGTTTACTCCGAGTCTTGGTTTCCTTCCCTGTAAAGTAGAGATGACCATTGTGGGGATTTAAGACAAGCTATGGAACTGGCAAAGCACCAGATACACAGCAGTTACTCAGCAAATGATAGATTTGCCTTAATGTGATGCAAATCTTGAGCTACTTTTTCTAATAGTTTTGTCATTTCTGCTTCCATATCCTTGTACTCTATCCCTCTCATAATCAGGAGGCCAGGGATGTTGGCAAGACCTCTAGTTAGGCCAGCGGTTCATTCCGTGTCCACGGCTACAAGGAAGGCCAAGGTTGGCCTTCACAGGCACCGAGCCACACAGCCTGCATCCCTGCACGCTGCCTGCAGGAAGCTCATTGTCCACCACTCTGTCTTCCAAGTCAGCGCCATGCAAGTACCTTAAACTGTGGTACTTTGAGGACCCGAAGAGCAGTCCTCTTCTGTTTTAATCAGCACTCTGTTCTGTAACTCGTAGATAGTGACGCAGCAGAACCTGAAGCTTTTCATTTACGTTGGGGGTCAAGATTTGGAGAATCAGCCCCTCAGTATATTAACGATTATTGGTAGAGTGCTGAAGCAGCAGGCTGCGGTCCAACCAGAGCTAGAGATTATTCAGTAGTCACCAATGACACCCTCATTCTCTGGTTAAGGTAATTGATTTGTTGCTGTTGTTCTTGTTAACTGGTTGGTTACTACAGACAAATTCATTAGATCCAAGCACGTGTAGTTACATACTAGGAAAGTGTACGCCGTGATTTTAATGTACATTGAGCATGAGTGACTCTTCTGGTTAATTCTGGAAACACCATGAATGATGCTTGGGATCCGTTGAACATTGATGTCGTCCGTGCACTAAAGGGAGAGGTGCCTGCCTGATGATTTCTGTGCAGAGACCTGTCCTTCCTTTCCTCAAAGTAAGCAACTGAGCTTAAAAACTGATCTCTTACCCAAGTGAGGATTCATTTTGCTCTTTAATTGAAATTTCTGGGGAATCATTATACAAACAGTTCCTTCTATAACTTTCGGGCTCTTCTCTCTGCCTCCAGAGGTGATCTTCCTCATACTGTGAGTTAAAAAGAGTCTTTGAGAACGGCGACTTTCAGGGGGCTCCTCCTGGCTTTGTTTGTGCCCTCGATATCTTAGCGATAGGAAAGCTGGGGGCAAATCAAAACGTTGACTTCCTTCCTTGTGCCTGCCTGCAGACCATGCCCCAGGGCTATACGATGTACGGAACGCAGATGCCTTTGCAGCAGACCCCTCAGCAGCAGGCTGGCAGCGTGGTCCTGTCTCCTACCTATAATTCCAGAACCTATCCGGCTGCGCATTCCAACCCGGCGCTAATGGAAAGACTCAGACAGATGCAGCAGCAGCCGCCGAGTGGCTACGTTCAGCAGCAGGCGTCGCCGTACCTGCAGCCCCTGAGTGGCTCTCAGAGGTGATGCATGCGGAAATAATGATAGCAGTGGTGGACACTCAAATTCTCGTCTTTACCGTGCTTCTTCTAGGACATGGTGCTTTATAATGGTTCCCATGAGCTTGCATATTTGCATATAATTTTCATCGTCATCTCATCTTCAGCAGCACCCAGATGGCGCTTCAAAAGAAGCAACGCCCCATCGTGTTTATTCCTTTCAAGTCCCTTATTGTTTGACTCACATCTCCCATAGTATTTGTGTAATAGTTTTCAATGATACCACTATGTTAGCTCCAATGTTCTTTTTTGTCCTCCTCTTTTGAAAAGGTTTTTTGGCAATAAATAGCTAAGATGAAACATTGTTGATTATCCTTGGCAGTGCCTTACGAGAATATGTTGATCGGAGCCACAAAGCCTGTGATTGCAATACCCGTTGTGCACGGTGCCCATAACACTTTTGTTACATATCTTAGTTTCTACCTTTTCCACCTGAGGAGTGGCTGGCAAAACCGGATCATGAAAGACTCTTACTCAGTTTTTGCTTTAACTGGATCTTGGAGACGTAGTACGTAGTGTATAACCGCACTGTCCGTTATAGCAGCTACCAGCCACGTGGGCTATTTACATTTAGACTAATTAAAGTTAAGTTAAAGCTCCTCAGTTCTCTGTCACACTAGTCACATTTCAAGTGTTCATTAACCACATGTGGCCAGCAGGGCCAGCTTCGAAGGGGTGTGACCTGCACAGTCACATAGGGCGCTGTGTTTAGAAGACCTGCATGGTTGATTGTAATGCTCTATTGTCACCCGCTTGAAATTCTTACTGATTTTTGATCAGGGGGCCCTGCATTCTTGTTTTGCACTGAGACCCAGAAATGATAGAGCTGGTCCTGGTGGCCAGTGGCTACCTTATTGGACAGCACAGGTGGAGACATTTTGGTCACGGTAGAAAGTTCTGTTGGATGGCATTGGTCTAGGAGGACTCAGTTTCATGCAGATTGCTGCACTACAGTGGACAGCAGCTGGACTCCCGTGTGTCACCATCAAAGACCGCAGGCCAACTCTAAGTAATCACTGTTTGGAAAGTTGGCAAGGTCGTTGGTCACACATTTGGGAAAATAAATGAAATTGGAAAACATGCCTCATGTTTATTATTTGTCTAATACGTGGCAGCGTAGCATATTGCCTAAGAACTTGAACCTCAGAGCCCCGAAGTTCTGGGTTGAAATCCCACCTGTGCCATTTGCTGTCTGAATACCTGTGATAATACCATGTGTCCCTGGGAATCTAGGTTACCTTAACCACTGGTCTTTACTGCATTTGAATTGTACATAGTGATTATTGAACATGATGGTTTCCTTGTGAGTGTGTGCAGTGTGCCAGTGGCACTGATTATAAACATTTGACAGTATGCTTGGGCCTGAAAACAAGTTCTTTATTCTTGACCAGACTGAATCATCAGTCGCTTCAGCAGAGCCCTCTGGTGGGTGGAGGACTCGATGCGGTGCTGACTTCCGTGCATCCAAACCTTCCCTCGGTGTCCCTGTCTCAGGACCCAGTGAGGCCCAGACAGCCACAGGTGCGACAGCAGCAGAGGCTCCTCCAGGTATGGAGCTGGGAGTGAGTGCAATGTGTGTGGGGTCCTCAGCAGTCATAAGAAATAACAGACACTTCAGACTTTAACTGACAAATTCCAGGGAATCTTGTGTATCTGACACTGGGACCTAACTGGTGTAATTTAGTTCCAGTTCGGCGGGGGTCTTCCTTTCTCTGTGCACCTGCCAGGTCGTGGACAGAAGAGTACATTTTGCAGACCATCCTTGCCCTTTCACAAAGGTTCGGGAGGGTAGCTGGATGCCATTATCTTAAGAGTGTAAGCCTCAGCTTCCTCAGTCACTCTTTAACTAGAGGCCGTGCAATTTGAGTTCAAAATTTCTTATATGTGTATTTTTTAGAAACAGTCGAGCCGTCCAGAGTTTTTGTTCAGATTTCTAGAGGGGTCTGTAATCCAAAAAAAAAAAATTTCTGTTTGACACCTCTAGTCTGATTGGGCCGTGAAGTTGGAGTTACGTAGGTAGGATACTTCAAAGGGATATTTCGTCCTGTCTCTGGTAGAATCCAGAGAGCTGTCCTTCACTTATTTGTCATCAATATTTGAGTCTCCTAGATGAAGGGCTCCTCCCCTTAACACATTCTGGCTTCCCCCTCCTTTGTTTAGGGAATATAGGCTGTTATGTTTATCTGTTCCATTTGCCTTTATTATTGGCAAGCTTATCCTGTGTTGTTGGGTTGGAAATTGCCTGATGAGTCTGTACAGTGGACTCTAGTCTTAACAACAATCCAACTTGAGATGCACTGTCCATTTATGTAGTTCTAAGAAAGGAAAAGAAAGCAACACCAAGAATGGGAACTCTAGTAGAACTGGGGTACCCAAGGGGCTATACTCTTTGTATGAGGTCAATGAGAAATAAACCTGTCACGCAGAAAGGGACAGCAAAGGAACTTGCCTGTCTCAGCCTTGACACTGGTGGTGGGAAGAAAATATTTGAACCAGTAGCTCAAGTGGGTTTGAGGTCTGAATTCAGTGTGACCCAAAAAATTCTGGTTGGCAGCTTCGACGGACCAAAGCCACCACAAATCTCCAACAAAACTGGGCTTCACAGTTATAAGATGCCATGAATTGCAGCCCAGTTTTTGCCTGTTAAAATGTGGGAAAAGGCCTTCCCTGGTGGCGCGGCGCAGTGGTTGGGAGTCCGCCTGCCGATGCCCCGGTCCGGGAAGACCCCACGTGCCGCGGAGCGGCTGGGCCCGGGAGCCATGGCCGCTGGGCCTGCGCGTCCGGAGCCTGGGCTCCGCAACGGGAGAGGCCGCAACAGGGAGAGGCCCGCGTACCGCAAAAAAAAAAAAAAAAAAAAATGTGGGAAAAACTGTATCACAAAATTGAAAAACATATGGTTTTCAATTGGTTTGGGAGGGAGGGAGTGTGGCCTGTAGATGGCCAATCCCACTCATTGCATATGTGAAATCTCCAGCATGGTCAAAAACCCTCTAATCCTTAATTTTGTCATAAATAAAATGGAACTAATTATAGTGCCCACCTCTTAAATGTGTAGTGAAAATTAAATATGAAACTGCAAGTGAAGCACCCATTTGGTAATATTACCACTATGATGACTATTAATACCCGTAGTGCTGTTTTCTTAAAATATTTTTTTTCCCAAGTGCTAAGTATATGTTTCAGAATTTGTTAGGACTGATATTTATATTTCCCTCTGTTTTAAAATTTCTCATTTCCAGATCACTGGGGAAAGTTATTACATTATTTTTTTTTATTTACCACTTCCTATCTTACGCTAGCATTTTTTTGAAGCTGCAAATTTTGAAAACCTTCCTTATTGGTTAATGTGTACTTTTTATCCCAATTATAACATGGTGTGTCCTTCTGATAATTTTTTCATTGCCAACGCATTCCTGGGAGATAAGGGAAAATGATCCGCTTCTGCATCCGAATTATACTTACTCCTTTTTTGGTGACTGACTACCTCCATAAAGGAACAGATTAATAATTACAAAGTTGGGGTGACTTTTCCTGAAAGGGTTCACAGAGAGCCCAATGGAGAACTGGCTTCCTATTGCAGTCGCTGTGTTTCTGGTCCGACTTGCATTGTGCACGTTGGGAGCGGCCTGCCCAGACCTCAGCTAGGATTCCAAATCCGTGACCCTTGTCACTTAGTGAAAAATGCCTTCTGGCAATAGCCATTGATTACCTTGCCCTAAAGAAGACAAAGAATTTGAGGGACAGTATGCAAACCAAGTTGGAAAAGTGCAGAGGCTGAAAAAGAAGTCTGGTGCTGTCATCCTCAAGATGAAGCGTTTGCATGGAGGAGACTTTAAAGGTCATCGAGACAAACCACCTCTTAATATTTTCCTCTCCTCTGTGACGTTCCCCCTGGTGGACGTCTGATCTGTGTTTGCTTTGTGACTTGCAAGTGTTTTCCAAGAGCCACGTATTTGAGCCAGCGTTCACGGACACAATTTACGATTTTATGCTGGTAATTTAGGCCAGAACTTCTCACGTCTACATCTTCCTTTAAAAAAAAAAAAAAAACTAAATTCAAGAGTTCCTCTGGGTACCATAAGGGAACGAAAAGGTAACTAGCGAGCAGTCCTTGCCTCACCTGATAGCGTAAGGTGGAATGAAATATGTGGAAGGGCAAATGGCATGAAAGGAATTAAGACAGTGAGTACAAAGCATGTCCCTGGACAGTGTAGGGTGGTTTAGACTGTGAACACTGTGACTAGCAAAGAAGAGATCCCTGGGGTTGCAGTAGTCTGCAAGCGCACGGAGGAGCAGATTTAGGTCTTGCCCTTGAAGGAGGATCGATGTTCGATGTTCGATGTTCGGGAAGACAAAGACGGAGGAGGCAGGTGTGCGTCATCCTTGTTGGAGCAGACTAATTAGATCAAAGGCGTATGGCGGGGAGGGAACTGGAATGACGGACGTTAACATCCTGTTTTCACATGTATAATTCTTTTTCTTTCTTTCCAGATGCAGCAGCCTCAGCAGTCCTCGCAGCCCCAGGGTCAGACCCTCGGTCTCCAAACCATGCAGCCCCAGCAGCCTCTGGTAAGGCCTGGTGTTCTGAAACCAAACATGTGGGTTTCTTCTTCCTTTTTCCCTTTCTTTTTTTTGGTGGTGGTTTTTAAAAGGCAGATTGCATTTTTCATGTCCCGTGAGATTGTTAAGAACTGAAAAAGCCTAAATATACCCTAGCAGTTTCTCCCCAGCACTTCATCAGGGTAGGGTTGTGTTACTGTTGTAGTCAGTATATTTGTTTTCCTAGAAGGTATAAATAAATATCTGGGGTTCCGTAGGTTATGTTAATTTTTCCTCTTTAAATTTCTTCGGACTTTTCCGTTCCGTGGACTAAATATTTATGTTGAGAGACCAAGTTTTATTCTAAACAGTGTTAAAATGATAACGTAGTATGGATATGTTTAGAAGATTATCTTAACTTGGCTTTGAGTTTTCACTATAATCCCAAAGAAGCATGAGAGTACTTTCTAAAATATTACCTTTACTGATGTAAAAGAAACTCCGAGTTTAGCCGGTTAGCATTTGCTGCAAGAATTTTCATGTAATTCGTTTCATATAATTTCATGAAATTTTCAAGTAATCTTATAATTTGCTTCTGTAGCTTTGTAAATCAAATTTCGAAGTGTTATGTGCATAGCACCAATCAACGTGGTCCAAGCCTCAGTCAGTACTTTTTACTTCTGCTAGTGCCATATCCCTTCTTTATTCCTTACCTGCCACTAGTCTTTAAATTGCCTCTTTTCCTATTTCCTTAAATAAATGTTTTCTAAAAAGAAGCATTGGATCACTACTCTTCAGTGGTAGTGGTCACATCACTTGTCACACATTGGAAATATCTGTAAAAATAAATACCGACTCTGCAGGGAGCTCAGCAACATGAGTTGAGTGAGTACCACCCCTAAGACGAGCTGTGTTTACTGCATGTGTCTCTTCTCACACTTTGGAAAATACTGACGTAGGCTCTTTCCAGGACAGGATTTGAAAGATAGATGATTTTTTAGTTTGTAGTAAAGAAGGAACAGTATGGCCTGGGTTATAGTATATCAGTAGGGACAGAGTAGAGTTAGGTGGTAAAGGGCTGAGAATGCCCAAAAAGGACTGGAATAGGACACCTTGAGGATATTTTATAAACCTCTGCCTTGGCCATTTTGATCTTCACTTTTTTTTTGCGGTACGCGGGCCTCTCACTGCTGTGGCCTCTCCCGCTGCGGAGCACAGGCTCCGGACGCACAGACTCAGCGGCCATAGCTCACGGGCCCAGCCGCTCCGCGGCACGTGGGATCTTCCCGGACCGGGGCACGAACCCGCGTCCCCTGCATCGGCAGGCGGACTCTCAACCACTGCGCCACCAGGGAAGCCCTAGAAAGTTGGCTTTTTACATTGACTGATCCTTGTGTCAGTATCATATTATATTGAACGTATACTTTTAACAATTTGCATAATAGCAGCCGTAGTTACTTAAATAATTGCGTTACCTTTTAGTCAAAGGTGGAGTAGAAATGTCATATAATCTTCCTCAAGGAATTCATATGTTCCAGTCAGAGAAATTGAGAAATGTTTCAGGATGCCTCTGGAATTCAGAATTAGCCAGAAAATCTTATTCTCCTTTTCAGAGGGAAGAAATTTGGTCCATAGAACTTTATTGAGCCAGGTTGCCTTCCTTTGCATGAATTTGGAATTTTTTTTTTTTTTTCTTTTTTGAAGAGAAAAGAGAAGTAGTGTTTATGGAAGGAGGTTGGGGAAGTCGTTCTTGGGAGATTTGTGGGAACAGCCCAGATACTTTTCATTTTTTTTTTCTTTTTTTCCCCCACTAAGTACTACGTGCAGATCAAAAAAGGAAAAAAAAGCTTCCCCGAGCACCTAGTTACTACCTTGGCTCCTCAAAATAAGGAATCTGACAAGATCACTACAGTGTTCTGTTCTATAAATTACTCTGTTTGAAGCAGACTTCAAATGAACATAAAGAAAGCAGCTAAGGGGCTTCCCTGGTGGCGCAGTGGTTGAGAGTCCGCCTGCCGATGCAGGGGACGCGGGTTCGTGCCCCGGTCCGGGAAGATCCCACATGCCGCGGAGCGGCTGGGCCCGTGAGCCATGGCCGCTGAGCCTGCGCGTCCGGAGCCTGTGCTCCGCAGCGGGGGAGAGGCCCCAACAGTGAGAGAGAGACCCGCGTACCGCAAAAAAAAAAAAAAAAAAAAAAAAAAAAGATGGTAGTTAAGTATTTGTTGAATAAATGAATTTTAAATATTTATGCACTGGGTACCTTTAATCAGCTGATAAATTAAGATTAGATGCCTTTGCAGCCAACCATTTAGAAAATCTGATTACTTTCAAATAAATTAATATTTGGAAGCTAAAAGTTCTAACTAAGGATAGCACTGGATCATGGTTATTGAGCTCTGAATCCAGAAAGCTGTCTGAATTCCAGCCCCAATACTTAAAACAGGGATCGTGGGCAAGTGACAGAAACCCTCAGAGCCTCAGTTTCTTCATCTGAAAGTGAGAATAACAGCAGTAAAGGTTCACGATCCCTTATATTTATTTCCGAAATTCAGACACCTCTAAAAATGGAAATTTTCTTTGAAATTTCACTGAACAGGCAAACCTGACCTGAATTCCTTTGGTAGGAAATGCTCACCCGAATGGACTTGAAGCTCTTTTCATTTATTTTACCTGATCGGACTATTGGTGTATTTTCCTGCAGAAATTGGTATGTTTGATTATGGAGTACTTTGTAGACCTTGATTAGTCTGTGTATTATGAATGTTTCATAGTTAAGTCAGATAGGCACTGAATTCCAAAACACATCTGCCCCAAGGACTTCAGATGAGAGACTTAGGATAGGTCTTACCACGTCAGGCTTAAATGAGCTAATGTATACCCATAATGTCTAGAACATTGCCTAGTACCTAGCACCATATTAGGTTTTGTTAAATAAGTAGGGTGATATTTCCATACAGATTGCCAACAAACCCATGAAAGAATGCTCAACATCACTAGTCATTAGAGAAATGCACATCAAAACTACAATGAGGTATCACCTCACACCAGTCAGGATGGCCATCATCAAAAAATCTACAAACAATCTACAAATGCTGGAGAGGCTGTGGAGAAAAGGGAACCCTCTTGCACTGTTGGTGGGAACGTAAGTTGATACAGCCACTCTGGAGAACAGTATGGAGGTTCCTTAAAAAAACTAAAAATGGAACTACCGTACGACCCAGCAATCCCACTCCTGGGCCTATACCCTGAGAAAACCATAATTCAAAAAGAGTCATGTACCACAATGTTCATTGCAGCTCTATTTACAATAGCCAGGACATGGAAGCAACCTCAGTGTCCATCAACAGATGAATGGATAAAGCAGATGTGGCACATATTATATATACCATGGAATATTACTCAGCCATGAAAAGGAACGAAGTTGACTTATTTGTAGTGAGGTGGATGGACCCAGAGTCTGTCACGCAGAGTGAAGTAAGTCAGAAAGAGAAAAACAAATACCGTATGCTAACACACATATATGGAATCTAAAAAAAAAATATATATATATATATATATATATATATACGGTTATGAAGAACCTAGGGGCAGACAGGAATAAAGAAACAGACGTAGAGAATGGACTTGAGGACGTGGGGGAGGGGGAAGGGTAAGCTCAGATGAAGTGAGAGAGTGGCATGGACTTATATATTCCCTACCAACTGTAAAATAGATAGCTAGTGGGAAGCAGCCACAGAGCACAGGGAGATCAGCTCGGTGCTTTGTGACCACCTAGAGGGGTGGGAGGGAGATGCAAGAGGGAGGAGATATGGGGATATATGTATATGTATAGCTGATTAACTTTGTTATAATGCAGAGACTAACACACCATTGTAGAGCAATTATACTCCAATAAAGATGTTAAAAAAATAGGGTGATATTTCCAAATGAGTGTGGAAACCCCTGAACAGGAAAGAAAGCGCTTCTTATTTTACTAACATTTCCACATCAATGAAAGATGAGTTTTTGTTTTCTTTTTTCCTCTTGAGTTGGGCAATAGGAAAAAAAAAAAAAAAAAAAAAAAAAGGAAAAGTGCTATTTTCCTGCTTTGTGTCAGGGAAAATAGTAACTTTGGTGGAAGTGTACCTTCCTTGTTATTTGGAAATTGAAGGCACTTTAGAATTAGTCATTCTGTTCATTTTTATTGAGCACCTACTATGTGCCTGGCAAGCTGGATACTAGGGCTACATAAGGGAATAAGCCCAAGTCTATCCGCAGTCACCCATAGTCTAGTGGAAGAGAAATAGTTGAGCCCAGTGGTCATGCCAAACACTCGGTTTTAAAAGAATTAACCCGGCAATGCCTTCTAATTTAGGATTGCCAAATAAAATACAGGACTCACAGTTAGTCTGAATTGCACGTGAACAATGATTAACTCCTTAGTAGAATTATGTCCCAAGTATTGCATGGGACATACTCATACTAAATGCAGTATTTGTCCTATGCAGTATTTGGGACGTACTTAGAACCAAACAGTTGTTTATCGTTTATCTGAAATTCACATTTAAGGACATTCTGTATTTTCATTTGCTAAGTCTGGCAACCCTAACTACGGTCCTGGGCTATTTTCAGCCATATTGGCAAACTCTGAGTAGGAAGTAGATATTGCACTCATACTGGGTTATTATTGAGTTTTTAAAAGAAGACTATTTATAGAGGTATGGGCAGGGTTAAAGGACACTAAGAATGATGAAACAGCCGGGGCTGGAAGCAGTTACTACCCGCAGGTCCCAGAGGGCCAAGAAGGAAAGAAACAGAGAGGGCCGCTGACAGGCGCCATGGCCATCCCAGGGTGAGATGCGTTCCACCAGCACAGACCCAGTAGGAGGGAAATTGGCAAAAAAAAAAAAAAAAAAAAAAAAAAAACCCCAAACTTTATTCTGCTCCCTCCCGACTTCACTCTGCTCCTGTCCTGCCATCTTGGGAGCGGCCCTGCCCTCACTAGAGGCCGGGAGGCCAGGGGTTCCGGCACTCCATACCCAGGTGGGTAGGGGATGGGCCTGTGGAGGTAAGTTAATTCATTCCGATGTGTATCTGATTAAGATATCCTTGCATCAGAACACGTCCTTTGCTACGACAGTGATAAGCCAGGGGGAAAGAAGGTAAGGGAGGCACAGAAAGGAAAAAAGAAAAGGGAGAATACAGTGACAGTCTGAAATTTGAAGGTCAAGTGAGTCAGCACTATGAATGATTTGAATCAAAGGTCATTTTGTTTCCGCCAAATAGGGTCTTTTTCCCCTCTTTGGAGTAACCACCTTGATTTCCTGTATCAACTTAATGGCTGGAACCAGGGCGCTCGGGCCCTCATATCATGCTGGCACGTGTACGACCCTGGAAGGCAGCACCGCCTTAACGCGTGGTCCTCGGTGCCTCCCGGAGCTCGCCCCTGCCCGCCCTTCATCCTCCATCAGGCAAGAGGGCACAGTCCCAGATGAATCCAGGCCCCTGCGCTGCTCACCACGCTCTTGTCTCCATTCGCCCAAGGCCAGGCCTGTGGTGCTTGACCCAATCCTCCCACCAGACAGCTTTCAGTTTGCTGATGCAAATGGTTTGTAACATGGTGATACTAACTAGCCAACTGCCGATGGCTGAGGTAACAAGGATATGTGAACCACTGGCCACGGCTGGGCTCCTTCCTCAGGGCTCTCCCAGCAAAGGCTAGGTCAGCGCCCAGAGACGGGTTTTGGAATGGATGGGGCACTTTCAGGTAATGCCCCAGGTGTCGACCAGGGTTGGCTGAAGATCAGTGTCCGCGCACTGGGCGTGGTCCTGCGCAGGGCTTCAAAGCGTGCTGCAGACCTTCTGCTCTTGTCTGTGCCGAGCGCTGAGTTCCCTCCTTTCTCTGGATTACAGTTTCCCAGGCAAGGCTTGCAGCAGACCCAGCAACAGCAGCAGACAGCCGCTCTGGTGCGGCAGCTCCAGAAGCAGCTTTCCAGTAAGTACCCTCCATCAGGAACAGATGGCTCCCAGGATGTGAAAAACAAGCCAGTGAGCAAAACACAGGTGGCAGCTCCTCAAAAATGGCACGCACACTGTCTTCCTTGGTGCCGTGTTCGTGTTCGTTTTAAGTCCAGGCCGTTCTCATGGTGTTCGTGTTGGTTTGAATGCTTCTTTTCCAGAAAAGCCCCCGTCTTTTCCTTGAGTTCAGCAAGGATGTTTTCCTGTTGCTTCTCTTTGAATCTGGGAATGTTTCTTTCCAGCTGGGGTCCCTGTGGAAACAGCAGGTGCTTTTCTTATAAAGCTAGATGTCCCAGAGAGCAGCTCGGCTGATACCCTCCAGTGTACGATGGAGCAGGATAGGTGCCCCCCACCCCACCCCTGCCCCCAAGACTCAGATATGGAGAGGCCAGCACCAGACCTATCCCCTGGTCGCTAGGGCCATGACTGCTCTTACCACGGCACCACCCTGCCCTTCCTGATAGCGACTAAGAGAAATCAAGACCTGGAACGTGGCAGGCAGCATCGCAGGGACAGCGTTTCTCCCCAGTTAATCTTGCTGCTGTGCTGGCGTGCTACCTTTCTAGGGCGCCTGCCGACAACCCATTTCATCGGACCTCATCCCAGTGCCAGCAGCCTGCTCCCATGAATCCAGTCGCCCTGTGCTGGAGTCACGGGATGGGCAACTCTTTTAGAAACGGGAGCGAGGCCCCTGTGATACAAAGAATATTGGCCTGGAAGTCAGGAGACCTAAATTCTGCTGCCAGCTCTATCACCATTATCTGGATCATGCAGTTTTTCACCTATACAGCGAGCAGGGAGACTACAGTTTCTCGATTCTGTGCTTCTGAGGTACAGAGCGACAAGCAGCGAGTTCTGAAGGCAGTGGTGCGGCTCTGGTGGGATATTGTAGGGAAAAGGGTCAGTGTATGACTGAGAGGGAGGGGCAGCTTGGCTTTAATCTTAATTTCCTGCCTGGCCTGCTGTCCGTGTGTTTTCCTGGGCAGAGGGAACATCTCTCTTACACCCTGTGTCTCTCCGAGGGCATAACCAAGGTTTTCCTTTAAAAATATTTCCCTCAGTTAAATCATCTCAATCTTTTCCAACAGTTGTTCAGTCGGTGTGGTCTGTTAAACACACGTGCGGTTAATATTTCACTGTGTTTCCATCCGCTCCAGAGTTCACTTTTTTTTTTTTTTTTCATCTTTGGCTGCACTGGGTCTTCACTGCTGCACGCGGGCTTTCTCTAGCTACGGCGAGCGGGGGCTACTCTTCGTTGTGGTGCGCGGGCTCTAGGCGCGCGGGCTTCAGTAGTTGTGGCGCACGGGCTTACTTGCTCCGCGGCACGTGGGATCTTCCCGGACCGGGGCTTGAACCCGTGTCCCCTGCACTGGCAGGCGGATTCTTAAGCACCGCGCCACCAGGGAAGTCCCCAGAGTTCACATTTTTGCATGGCTAAAGAGAGAATATGATTTTAAGGTAGAGACAACATGTTATATTTTAATTTTTTTTCCTAGCGATTGGAGGAGGTATGTCCCTACGATTTTTATGGAGTAGCACCTATCTGGGGAGCATACTCTTGGTTCCTATTTCCAAGGGCTCACAAATGCAGTTTTTGGTTTGGTTTTGTTTTCTTTGTTCTTTTGTTTTTGTACTACAGACGAGGAAACAACTAAAGAGCAGGGACATTTTCCCGTTTGCCCAAGGTTACTCGGCTAGCAGCTGGGACCAAAACTCAGACTGTCTCCTTCCAGAGCCCACCTCTTAACCACAACATATATTCTGATGCCTGACATGAGCAGTGATGTCAACCTCCTTTGTTGAATAAGGGCAACTGAGCTGAGCTGCCCGCTGCACGGCTCCAGCCGGCTGCATTTATGCCATAATCTGTGGGAATGGGGCCTTTGGATTTGAATAGTCCCACCAGAGTTGTGCAAGCAGTAGCTATTTCTAAGCCTGTGTCATTTTTTTGAACCTACTCACTGTTCTTTATTTGTCCAGGTGTGCACACAGACACATGGGCACAGGCACACCCTCGCGTCACACACACAGCCTTCTCTCTCCGAAGCATACACTCTTGCACGGTTCTCTCCGATGTATCCATGGTCATTTGCAGAAAATTGCCCCTTTCAAGCTACCTCTCTCTCACCTATTATAATGTCAGTGTTAAAGCAGAATCTCTGATGTGGTTTTATGACGTTTCCAGAACTTTTCATGTTTTATGATACTTACAAGCCCTTTTTTATGTTAGTATTGAGGTGTTTCTTAGCTCAGGGATACAGACTTTTGACGGGCCGATGACCCTCATCCCAAGGCCTCTTCCTGGCCGTTGTGGGACTCTGATGCAGAGGTGGCCCCTCTGCAGAATGAATCGAGCAGTGGTATTAAGCCCTTGGCCGCACAGGTGTCTGGGCTAGTGCTATGCTTCCTGACCAGTCAGTCTGCTTTCAGTACCAACCTCAGGAATAGAGGAACAGTGACAAGAGCGTGCCATCGATCTGTGGCATAATTTTGCACCTGCAATTTTATTGGATTTTCTTTTTCTCATTAGGTAACCAGCCACAGCAAGGAGTGACTCCCTACGGGCATCCTTCACACTTCTGAGTCTGGAAGAGGACAAAGACATGACGTTTTTTGTTTGCACTGAAAAATAGAAAATCACATTTAATGCATCAGTCATCTTTAGAAATGTCCCTTTGTTCTTTCATTTCTTGGGCGTTTTCCTATATTTTACGCTACATTTCATACAAAGGTGTTCAAACAAAAAGGAAAGGAAAGGGTGTGGTTTGGTTTTGTTTCATTCAATTTGAAAGTAGGTTTAAAAATGTGGATCATGTGGGCCTACGCCAGCAAGAGTTTGGTAGCAGACCTTTTGAAATTGGTGCTTTTACTGAATCTCGTAGTTATAGAGAGAATGGATTATGGTGGGTTTAAAATATTTATGTCTTCATTAATGATGAAGTGTGGTTTTTTTGTTTTGGGGGGTTTTTTGTGTGTTTGTTTTTGGGGTTTTTTTTTTTTTTTTTTTTTTTTTGCACACTGTGCCGGACCAAACTACTGATTTGAAAGGCATGTCAGATCTTGACAGGAAAGCGACCCATTTATTCTGCATTCACCTTTGGTGGCGAAATGGACACTTATTTGCATCGCTCTAATTTGAAATGTTTGTAATTTCTTAAGCACTTTATGAACTTTGTTCTTATTTATGTAGGAGTTTGCTTTGCTTTTGTTGTGGTCAAAAGGTGCTGAAACAGATTGTTGCTTAGTACTTAAACTTCTTAGACCAAGAACTTAAACCAAGGCTTCTGTGAGAGCCACCCTAAGGTACGTGGAAGCCTGTTAGAAGTAGCTGTACTACTTAATTTGTTTTCAGTGGCGAGATCACTGACCAGAGTCTTTGTGAAGGTACAACATGTAAATTCTCACGGCCGGAACATACCACAGTGGAATTGTTCCAGTTATTTGCCAGATTTGGCAAAAATGACTCTGTCCAGTTTTGGTTCTCCTGAACCTTACGCCAACTTGAGAAAAATATCTCGCAGCTGGCCTGAGATTCCACAGTGCTCAAACTTGACATGGTTTCCAGAGAATCTGGCCCCCAAGTCCAGGGGGGCTCTGGTTTTCATAAGAGATGTATTTGCTGTTTATTTTGTATGGTAAGTATTTGCTATTTTGAATTTAACTATTAATGTTGGTGTCTGTCTTGGTTGTGTATTGCATATACTGTATTTATAAATTGGTGCAAAAAGCACAAGTAAATTATACATCAAATTTATTATAAAGAAATAGTAACTATTTTAACTTTGTTCAAGTATGTGGTAATTTGCTCCTATTAAGAGTAAAAAAATACAGTAAATTATTATCACTTTGTGTAACTTAAGAGTATTCCATATAATATTTTTTTAGATTTAGATGCATACAATTTTGAATGTGAAAATTGCAGGGCATTTTAAAACATGTGGGGGATATTTTCCCATGTTCTGTGTTAATTCACTTTCTTTTGCCATATGAATTTCCATGTAACGTAGTCGAGCATACTGTGAATAGATTTGTCTATAATGAGCAAACCATGTAGAACTACTTTCTTTAAATGTAGCTGGTACAACTTTAGTAGATCATTTCCTTTTCAAATCATTATATAAATAATTTATATCTTCCCAGGTGAGTTACTCATTGCAAAGTTTGACTCATGCAAATGACCTCAAATACATGTCCGCTTACTTTGCTGTGGCAGCATCCATGTGAACTGCTTTGTACACTGTGAGACGACTTCGCTCCAGCCCGCTCATTTCATGTTTACTCTGGGCTGGAAAAGACTTTGCCAAAACATTAAAGACCATTCTTTTCACTAAATTAACATGTTCTATCTGCTTTCAGAAGATGAATCTTGACATTTCAGCTGGTTTTGTATATCAGGGGTTTTTTTTGTTTTGGTTTAGGTTTGGTTTGGTTTGGTTTTTTTCCCTCTTGAGAGTCATACTTAGAGTTCATGAAGTTATTTTTTTTCTTCAGAGTAATCTGTCATATAATGACTGCCTTGGCAAAACAACTGAAATGTGAATGTCGTGCCTAGTGAGTACCAGTCATGTTCTGCCCTGATTGTTGTTTTACTTCTTCTCAAGAATTACTGGTGTTTAAAATGCCACTTTTCAGTTTGAACCATATATATTTGTAGCTCAATATTGCAAACAGAAGTAAGACTGTTTCAAGAATGAGTGTTATAATTGCATAGCATTTGTATGCACTTTATATTTTGCAGAAGTTAGTGAAATTAATTTATTAATCATTTTGCACTTGAAAGCTGTGGGACATAGCTTTTTGTTGTTGTCCTCTCCTTTTTTTTTTTTTTTTCAGGTGGGAAAGCTAAGATATGGTAAGGCCCTATAATTCGACGATTCTACAGAGAGTTGAGGAAAAACCCTAGAACTGGTTTTCCCCTGTGTCCTATACAGAGAGAAACTGGAATTTTCAATCTATTCTCATCATCTGTTTCCTCCCACTTAATCCTCTCTCCTGAGAGGTTCCTTTTTCTTTTTTAGACTATGCATTGGTTTGTCTTGAAATGATCACAAAGGAAAGCCCTATCCTTCGGCAGAACCTGGTAATTTGCTTGGTGAGACAAAGGGGAAATTATCTTAGGATAAGATGGAGACACCCCCCCCGCCCCCCCGCCCCCCCCGCCCAGTTCCCCTTAAAGAAAGACGACTTTGAAATAGAGTGGAGTTGGACGTAAGAAGCCATTAGATATACCTGTTTACATAGTAGGCTTCTTTTCCTAATAGGGTTACATTTGTCCTCTTTTTTAAATTCCTCTTGGTCCGGAAGTAGAATGAGATCACTGTTTGTTAGTTAGAACGAGTATCCCTTGACCGCTTGTGGCCACAGGATACCAACATCAAAGAAAGAACGTAGGAATCAGGTCACCTCGTTAGGTGGGGCAAGCTGAAGGTTGGTGTGATGAAAACACAATGACGTGAGTCCTCCCCACCCCCCCCCACCCCCCCAATCATCTGTCTCAACTGATTGATTGATTGATTGACGACTGACAGGGGAAAATGTAGCTCTCAGTTTTGTGTGCTGAGATGTCTGAGCAAGACCTATGGCATTTTCTTCTTTTTCATTTATTAAGTAAGTAAGTCTCCTATAAAAGTCTTCTTAAATAATAGGCAGATATTTGCAGAGATGCTGGAGAAATTACACTGGAAAATCCTAGCCTCTAGAGTTAGTTAGAAAAGCTGAATCATATTGTCCCTTAAATTAATTCAGGTTGAATTAAGCATGTAATATAAATAAATCCAGTGAATTACAAAAAGCGACATTTCGTATAGGGTTGATCAAATTTTAACTACAGTGAAACTCCATTATATGTATTCGGTCTAGATTGTCCCAAACAAACATTTCCCTGTCAGTCACAAAGGATTATCATCACCTTATAGAATAAATGCTCATAGAGCAATGATTCCTCCTAAGAAAATTTCTCCTTATAAACAAACGAACGAACGAACGAACAGTTCCAAACCAGGGGTGCCTGAGCTAGATTTTGAAGTTATAAAGAAGTTTCAGTGTATTTTAAACAAACAAACACTTTTTTTAATGGCTTTGTTTGGGATAGATGTAATCAACCCCCTTTTCACATTTTATGATGTGCAGGTGTTAAGTTGCTTTCTTACAAGTGGAAATTCAGCCTGCATTTATTTTTAAATGCAGTTAGTTAGTTAGTTAGTTAGTAAAACTTTTTTTTGTATTCCCCATCAATCAATCAATGAAGATTTTCAGTGTGCACAAAATGGTGAATCATAAAACAGTTCAGCGCTTATTTTATGTGGGGTTTAGGAAAATATTTATAAACTGACCACAGTATTTATTTATACATCAGGATGGCAAATTTACATCGACCGCAAATTTAATCATCTTTTCCATTGTCTGTCTGTCTGTCCTCAGCGCCATGCTTGTAACATTGATTAACAGAAGGTGGACACTAGGCAAATGGTAATGAAAGAAAAAAAAAAAAAAAAAAAAGTCCATTCTTTCTTTAATGAAGAATTCAGGTACATTAGCCACTTGTTATTTTATGGTCGATCGTTTTCTCTTAATGTTCATTGTTATTTGTTGGCAAAATAAAAGTGCCTTAAGTTAAAAGAAGTTTGTTTTGAGATCCATTATAAAAAAATCAGTATCAGTTCATAATGCATTTATTTACAAGTCCTTTTTTTTTGCATGTCTATTATAAATTTAATATTGTAAGTGTATTCAAATTCATTTACATGCCTATGGCTGCCTTTGATTAAACTTCTTCCAAAAAGTAAATTCTGTCCAGATGTTGACTTTTTGTTCAGGTAGTTTTATTTTCTGTCAGATTACCTGGATGTAAGTTGTTGCGTAATCACTTCCAAGTGGATTCTTTGCTGTGCATCTGTATATCCCAGAATCTGAGGTTTGAGGATTCTGAATGACTAGGGTACCCTGTGGGTGAAAACGCTGAATTCCACGTGTCCTCCCTTTGTGTGCCCCTGAGAACAGGGAGTGGTCAGGCATCTCCCATGTGATTTCTGGCTTGGGGACTCCCAGGGCCACACAGTGGAGCTGAACGGCCACGCCTGTCCTTGTGAGGATGCTCCTGGGTAGGCGGTTTGTAATTCGGGGAGGGTAGGCCACAACCATTACTGGAACAGTAATCAGTGCGTGGCCAATACTGTTTTGAGCCTTACAGACGTAGCTTCCTCTGTCATAAGCTGTTGCCTCTTTGATGACCAAGGTGCCGTTTTCATGCAGTATGTATTTTCCACTGATCTGAGGCCTGTCTATCACATAACCACTTGGCACAGTCCATTTGATACGTGGCTTAGGGCTTCCATCAGAGACACAGCGCAACGATAGAGTGTCTCCACTGATACTATAAACTGTTCCTCGTGCATAAGTGACAATCACTGGCTTTTGGCCAATTTCTAATACAATTAATTTCTCAATATAGCCAACTTTATTTCTTGCTCCACACCGGTATTTTCCTGCGTCGTCCCGAGTCGTTTTAGAAATGATAAAAGAGCCGTTACTTGCTATTAGATACTGAGAATGTCTTGGTCCACTGGGAAATTGTGTGCCATTTGGTAAAATCCAGATTATTTCAGGTGGTGGGTTTCCATCAACGGAGCAATTCAATGCTGTGGACTTTCCAAGCTGGGCAACGATTTTTTCATTATGCGGATCTCTGAATGTCGGTCTTCTCAGCATTTCCAGGACTTCTAACCGTACCACCAGCACACTCTCCCCTCCTTCGTTCCGAGCCACACAGGTAAAATTGGCTGCATCTGAAAGCCTCACATTCCTAATTTCCAAGGTTCCATTTTTATGGACTGTGATTCTGCTTCCATAGTATGGAACTGTGAGGAAAATATTGTCTGGCATGATCCACATGATTTGAGGAGATGGTGTCCCTTCGGCTCTGCAGTCAAAGTGCTTTTTGGAATGCCTCACCGCCGTGGCTTTAATGATGGTTTTATCTGTATAGAGACCATTGATTAATGGAGGTTTGGAGACAACGTCTAGTTTGTACATTTGGGTGTCATCCCCACTGGGGTTTCGCGCCACACATACGTACTCTCCAGAATCGAGCAGTTTCACTCTGTTGATGGACAAAGACCCATTGGCATGAAATGTGTACCTGTCCTTAGAGAATGAAATCATGTCATTGGAAGGCAGCAACCAAAATATTTTTGGCTGGGGTTCCCCAGTGACCTCACAGTCAAGGACGGCTGTGTCTCCAGCCTTGACTCTCGTGTCGGTCTTGTAACCCTGCCGGATCCGTGGGGCGGCTGTTATGACTGTTAAGTGGACTTTCATTTCATCCTTCCCTAGAGTGTTCTGGGCACGGCAAGTGTAATCTCCTTCCTCTGCCATCCCAACTCTGTTGAAGTATAAGGTTCCGTTGTCGAAGAGGGTGAACCTCCTGGTGCTGTGGCCACTGTCGTCGGCCTGCATGGCGTTATTTATCATCGTCCCATCAGGCAGACTCCAGGATATCTCGGGCACTGGTGAACCGGAAGCCATGCAATCGACTTGGAAGTCTTTCCCGTGAAACACTTGCTTTTTAAAATGTTGCTTGTGGTCAATTTTGGCAGGTTTCCATCTTAGGCTGACGTGCATCAGGGTCAGATCGTCCCCCATCTTGTTTCTCGCCACACACAAGTAGTCCCCACCGTCTTTTTCTGTTACTGATCCAATAAACAGGGATCCATTTGGGTAGGCTTGGATGCGGCTGCCCATTCTGAGGAAAGAAGAGACTGATTTGAGTAAGCAGGTGTTAGCAAGGGGTGGGAGACTTATTTACACAGGATTAGCTTTATGGACGTTTTCTTAAAACTGTTGCAATGGAGTTAAAATCACTGTCTTTTAAGCTATTCTGAAAGGTGAAATTAGCTGAAGAGATATGATTTAGTGCAGGCAAGCAGTATGTCTTAGATGGACTTCAAATGAATCTCCTTTGCATTTCAATTAAAAAGAATTTTAATGGCGACGAGAACATTAGAAATACCAGTTTCCTAGACCCACGACTGTCTTGACCACTCTTTACCCATCAAATGATCATTTTGTGATATACGTCAGTAAAGAACAACTTTCGTACACATTTACTTGCTCAGAAAAGATAACCAGGTTTTCCTTTTAAAAGAGATATTAGTAATCAGGTATTTGGTTAGAAAATGAGTTTTACTTTTTTTTTATAAAGAGAGAAAATGCCAAGGTAAAGACACATTAGAAGCTTACTAAAGCATCTGTCCCTGCAGGCATGTGTACCGTGACTCTGGTCTCTGAATTATGTTGAACTGCGTTGAAGACCATTTTTCTCTCGGAAGCCACTGCACAGCCTGCTATTACCACATTGAACCATCAGGTGGCAGATCTTTCCTGGTGAAACTAAATCTAGTTTTTCAAAAAGACCAGTGGAGGCTGAGTAACTGCTAAAAACGCAATGAAAAACACCCATAGGTGGAAATCTCCGTACATGTTTTTCTTCCTAGTTTTTTGGCAACATGAGCTAAGCAGGTGGGTGAAACGAGAGAGACAAGTGTCGATGACTTTTCACAGCATAACTGCAAAGCAAGTCAAACAGCCTCAAGTCATTTTTTAGCTTCAAGAAAACATACCGTAAGTAGGAAGAGTATTTGTTGTAGGACAACTTACAAGTGCCGATATTCTTTTTTTTTTTTTTTTTTTTTCCCCTCAAGCCTGGAAAGAACTTGTCTTGCATATAAACCAAAGGAAGGTCATCGTAATGGATGCACTTAATAAAAGGAATGGAAACTACCAAGGGTCTTTGCATTCATTTTTTAATCTTTAGGAAGTTCCCCACTATACAGCCAAAAAAAAAAAAAAAGATACTTAGACGTAGTAACTTGCCCTTTTCACCATGCTACACTGCCACCTGCTATCATTCTTTCCTAATGCTTTCTAAGAGCTCTGTTTCTCAAACTCGGGTGCACATTAAAATCATTTGTGGAAAATAGTGCTGTTCCCTGGGTCCCACCTCCAGAATTTCTGACTTCATTGGTGTGGAGTGTGACCTTGGCCTCAGGACTCAGTTTTCCAAACGACTCTCATGTGCAGCAAAGTCTAAGAACCACTGCTCTAAATCTTGGTATTTAATGCAGTTCCCTCATCACCTGCATCAGAATTACATGGGGTCTAATTTAAGATGCATATTTCCTGGTTTCACTGTTCAGAGATTCTGATCCAATAGATGTAGCCGGGGATCCGGGAGCCCACTGTTTGACAAACTTCCCAGGTGACTGTGCACATTAAAGTTTGCGAAACAGTCTCAAATTTGAGTGTGCGCTATAATCATCTGGACAGCTTTTAAGAACACAGATTGCGTGTCAAAACACAGAATCGGAATCAAGTTCTCAGGCAATGCTAATGCTCTTGGTAGGAGGACAACCCTTTGAAAGCCAATGACTCAAAATGTCCTTTCCTCACCCCAAAATCTGATGCATCTGGAAGTTGTAACGTATAAAAAGAGAACTGTAACTGTTTCCTTTTATAAACTGATATTTTTCAGGGAAAATTTACTTTTGAAAGTGGAAGTTTTCCCTGAGTAAAAGAAAGGGAATTCTTTATGAAAATTAATGCACAGGCAAGCATCTGCAGTCTTTTAGAACAGTGTTTCTTGGACCTTATTGTGCATGTGATTCACCTGGGGAGCTTTTTAAAATGCAGATTCTGATTCTGCCCATCTGGGATGGGGCCTGAGTTTCTGTTCTTGTAACAAGCCCCCAGGTCACGAGAAGCAAGGTTCCAAAGAAGAGGAAACACAATTCTGTGCTGAAACATTGGTCACGTAAGTCATATTTAAAGTCATGGAGACAGACCAGTAGTGCTCTAAGTCTGAGATGGTCAAAAAAAAAAGTTAGTTAAAGATCACAAGTTAAATTCCTTAACTATATCCGTTACCAACTTACAGTTTGACACTAGAAAAAATCTATTCTTTTAAGCATAAACTCATGTATAATTTCTCTTGCATGGGTATTTTCTATTAATAAATAAACATGGAGGCGGAGTCAAGATGGCAGCATGGGACGATGCAGAGTTAGCGTTTCCCCACAACTATGGCAACTACCGGCCGCTGGTAGGGGACTCTGACACCCAAGGAGACGCGAGGAACCCCAAAGTGAACCGGTAGGATGTAGGGGGACTGAGGGGGGAAGGTGAAGTGGAGGCCAGACAGGATCAGTGACCTTGAGGCCAGGGAGATCAGGAGAGGCAGGTGGCAGGGGCCATCCCAGACTGGAGGAGCAGAGGGTGATTGCCCCACCCACTCGGACACAGGGAGCATGCTGAGCTCCCAGGCCGACCCCCTGCCCTCCAAGCCCCACTCCAGGCCACATGGGTCCTTAGGGGCATAGGAGGGAGGCTGGGGAGATCAGGAGAGGCAGGCGGGAGGGGCCCTCTGGGAGGAGCGGGAGAGGAGCAGAGGGCATTTGAGCCCAGAAAGCCTGCTGGACTCCCAGGTGAGGTCCCCTGCCCTCTGAAAGCAGGGGTGGGGGGCATGCCTGGGCCCCTTCTGTTCCTCGAGCCTAAGCCCCACCCCCACCCCCCACAGCCCCCAGGGCCTTTTCCAGCCCTGTCAGTGGTCCTGAGCATTGGCCCCGCTCACCACCCAAACCTCACCCTTGCTTAGACCCTGCCCTCCACAGCCAAGGCCTTTTCCAGCCTTTTTGTTCCCCCCTCCTCCTCTTTTTCACTATTGTGGTACTGTTGTACCTTCTGGTTGTTGATTCATCTATAGTTTTATTTTTATATTCCTAACATATCGGTTAGTTTCCTAGTCTACATTTTTACTTTGTTATTGTGGTTTTTTGTTTTTCTTTTTTCTTTTTTTTTTTCGTGCCACCCCAGGTGGCTTACAGGATCTTGGTTCATGAGCCCATGGGTGAGCCAAAGCTCCTGCAGTGGGAGCTCTGAGTCTGAACCACTGGACTAACAGAGAACCTCAGACCCCAGGGAATATTCATCGGAGTGAGGTTCCACAGAGTTCCTCATCTCAGCACCAAGACCCAGCTCTTACACAGTAGCCTACAAAGCCCAGTGTTGGAAGCCTCAGACCAAACAACCAGTAAGAGAGGAAACACAATCCCACTCATTAAAAAAAAAAAAAAAAAAAAAACGAGATGGCGAAAAAATGTCACAGATGAAGGAGCAAGGCAAAAACCTACAAGACCAAATAAATGAAGAGGAAATAGGCAATCTACCTGAAAAAGAATTCAGAGTAATGTTAGTAAAGATGATCCAGAATCTCGGAAATAAAATGGAGGCACAGATTGAGAAAATACAAGAAATGTTTAACAAAGATCTAGAAGAACTAAAGAACAAATAAGCAGAGATGAGCAATGTAATAACTGAAATGAAAAATACACTACAAGGAATCAATAACAGAAGAACTGAGGCAGAAGAACGAATAAGTGAGCTGGAAAACAAAATAGTGGAAATAATGGCTGAGGAGCAGAATAGAGAATAAAAGAATGAAAAGAATTGAAGACAATCTCAGAGACTTCTGGGACAACACAAAATGCACCAACATTCGAACTATAGGGGGGTCCCAGAAGAAGAAGAGGAAAAGAAAGAGTCTGAGAAAACACTTGAAGAGATTATAGTTGAAAACTTCCCTAACATGGGAAAGGAAATAGTCACCCAGGTCCAGGAAGCACAGAGAATCCCATATAGGATAAACCCTAGGAAAAACACACCAAGACACATATTAATCAAACTAACAAAAATTTTAAAATATATATTAAAAACAGCAAGGTGGGCTTCCCTGGTGGCACAGTGGTTGAGAGTCCGCCTGCCAATGCAGGGGACGCGGGTTCGTGCCCCAGTCCGGGAAGATCCCACATGCCGCGGAGCGGCTGGGCCCGTGAGCCGTGGCCGCTGAGCCTGCGCGTCCGGAGCCTGTGCTCCGCAACGGGAGAGGCCACAACAGTGAGAGGCCCGAGTACCGCCATAAATAAATTAAATAAATAAATAAATAAATAAATAAATAACTAACTAACTAACTAACTAACTAACTAACTAACTAACTAACTAACTAACAGCAAGGGAAAAACTAAACATGACATACAAAGGAATCCCCATAAGGTTATCAGCTGATTTTTCAGTGGAAACTCTGCAGGCCAGAAGGGAGTAGCAGGATGTACTTAAAGTGATGAAAGAGAAAAACCTACAACCAAGATTACTCTACCCAGCAAGGATCTCATTCAGATTCGATGGAGAAGTCGAAAGCTTTTCAGACAAGCAACAGCTAAGAGAATTCAGCACCACCAGACCAGCTCAACAAATGCTAAAGAAACTTCTTTAAGCGGGAAACACAAGAAAAAGACCCACAAAAACAAACCCAAAACAATTAAGAAAATGGTAATAGGAACATACATATCAATAATAACCTTGAATGTAAATGGATTAAACACCCCAACCAAAAGACACAGACTGGCTGACTGGATACAAAAACAAGACCCATCTATATGCTGTCTACAAGAGACCCATGTCAGACCACTTCAGGGACACATACAGACTGAAAGTGAAGGGATGGAATAAGATATCCTATGCAAATGGAAATCAAAAGAAAGCTGGAGTAGCAATACTTGTATCAGATAAAATAGACTTTAAAATAAAGACTGTTACAAGAGATAACAAGGGAAACTACATAATGATCAAAGGATCACTCCAAGAAGATATAACAATTACACATGTTTATGCACCCAACATAGGAGCACCTCAATACATAAGGCAAATGCTAACAGCTATAAAGGGGGAAATTGACAGTAACACAATAATAGTAGGGGACTTTAACACCCCATTTACACCAATGGACAGATCATCCAAACAGGAAATAAATAAGGAAACACAAGCTTTATATGACACAAGAGACCAGATAGGTCTAACTGATATTTGTAGAACATTCCACCCAAAAGTGGCAGAATACACTTTCTTCTCAAGTGCACATGGAACATTCTCCAGGACAGATCACATCTTGGGTCACAAGTCAAGCCTTGGAAAATTTAAGAAAATTGAAATCGTATCAAGCATCTTTTCTGACCACAATGCTATAAGACTGGAAATCAATTACAGGAAAAAAGCATAAAAAACACAAACACATGGAGGCTAAACAATATGTTACTAAGTAACCAAGAGGTCACTGAAGAAATCAAAGAGGAAAGCAAAAAATAACCTAGAGACAAATGACAGTGAAAACATGATCCAAAACCTATGGGACGCAGCAAAAGCAGTTCTAAGAGGGAAGTTTATAAGCTATACAAGCCTCCCTCAAGGAACAAGAAAAACCTCAACTAAATCTAACCTTACGCCTAAAGGAACTACAGAAAGAAGAACAAACAGAACCCAAAGTTAGCAGAAGGAAAGAAATCATAAAGATCAGAGCAGAAACAAGGAAATAGAAACAAAGAAAACAATAGCAAAGATCAATAAAACTAAAAGCTGGTTCTTTGAGAAGATAAACAAAATGGATAAACCTTTAGCAAACTCATCAAGAAAAAAAGGAAGAGGACACAAATCAGTAAAATTGGAAATGAAAAAGGAGAAATCACAACTGACACTGCAGAAATACAAAGCATTATAAGAGACTACTACAAACAACGATATGCCAATAAAATGGACAACCTGGAAGAAATGGACACATTCTTGGAAAGGTACAATTTTCCAAGACTGAACCAGGAAGAATTAGAAAATATAAACAGACCTATCACAAGTGATGAAATTGAAACTCTAATTTAAAATCTTCCAACAAACAAAAGTCCAGGACCAGAGGGCTTCACAGGCCAATTCTATCAAACGTTTAGAGAAGAGCTAACACCGATCCTTCGCAAACTCTTCCAAAAAATTGCAGAGGGAGGAACGCTCCCCAATTCATTCTACAAGGCCACCATCACCCTGACACCAAAACCAGACAAAGATGTCACAAAAATAGAAGACTACAGGCCAATATCACTGATGAACATAGGTGCAAAAATCCTGAACAAGATGCTAGCAAACAGAATCCAACAGCACATTAAAAGGATCATACCCCATGATCAAGTGGGATTTATCCCAGGGACGCAAGGATTCTTCAGTATATGCAAATTAATCAATGTGATACATCACATTAACCAATTAAGGGATAAAAACCACAAGGTCATCTTAAGAGATGCAGAAAAAGCTTTGAAAAAAATTCAACACCCATTTATGATAAAAACTCTCCAGAAAATGGGCATAGAGGGAAACTACTTCAACATAATAAAGGCCATATATGACAAACCCACAGCAAGCATCATACTCAACGATGAAAAACTGAAAGCATTTCCACTAGGATCAGGAACAAGACAAGGATGTCCACTCTCGCCACTCTTATTCAACATAGTTTTGGAAGTCCTGGCCGCAGCAATCCGAGAAGAAAAAGAAATAAAAGGAATACAAATTGGAAAAGAAGAAGTAAATCTGTCACGGTTTTCGGATGACATGATACTTACTATACATAGAAAATCCTAAAGATGCCGCCAGAACACTACCAGAGCTAATCAATGAATTTGGTAAAAGTAACAGGGTACAAAATTAATGCACAGAAATCTCTGGCATTCCTATACACCAACAAGGAAAAATCAGAAAGAGAAATTCAGCAAACGCTCCCGTTTACCACTGCAACAAAAAGAATAAAATAGCTAGGAATAAACCTGCCTAAGGAGGCAAAAGACTTGTACTCAGAAAACTATAAGATTCAGTGCAACCCCTATCAAACTACCAATGGCATTCTTCACAGAATTAGAACAAAAAAATTTACAATTCGTATGGAAATACAAAAGACCCCGAATAGCCAAAGCAATCTTGAGAAAGAAAAATGAAGTGGGAGGAATCAGGCTCCCTGACTTCAAACTATACCAAAAAGCTACAGTAATCAAGACAGTATGGTGCTAGCACAAAAACAGAAATATAGGTCAATGGAACAGGATAGAAAGCCCAGAGATAAACCCACACACCTATGGACCCCTAATCTATGACAAAGGAGACAAGAATATACAATGGAGAAAAGACAGCCCCTTCAATACATGGTGCTGGGAAAAGTGGACAGCTACATGTAAAAGAATGAAATTAGAATACTACCTAACACCATACACAAAAATAAACCCCAAATGGATTAAAGACTTAAATGTAAGACCAGACACTATAAAACTCTTAGAGGAAAACAGGAAAAACACTCTTTGACAAAAACCACAGGAAGATCTTTTTTGACCCACCTGCTAGAGTAACAGAAATAACAGAAATAAACAAATGGGATTTAATTAAACTTAAAAGCTTTTGCACAGCAAAGGAAACCATAAACAAGACAAAAAGACAACCCTGAGAATGGGAGAAAATATTTGCAAATGAAACAATAAACAAAGGCTTAATCTCCACACTACACAAACAGCTCATGGAGCTCAATATCAGAAAAACAATCCAGTTAAAAAAATGGGCAGAAGACCTAAATAGACATTTCACCAAGGAAGACATACAGGTGGCCAAGAGGCACATGAAAAGATGCTCCACATCACTAATTATTAGGGCAATGCAAACCAAAACTACAAGGAGGTATCACCTCACACCAGTCAGAATGGCCATCATCAAAAAAATCTACAAACAAGAAATGCTGGAAAGGGTGTGGTGAAAAGGGGACCCTCCTGTACTGTTGGTGGGAATATAAGTTGATAAAACCACTATGGAAAACAGGATGGAGGTCCCTTAAAAAACTAAAAATAGAACTACCGTATGACCCCAGCAATCCCACTACTGGGCATGTGCCCTGAGAAAACCATAATTCAAAAAGAGTCATGTACCAAAATGTTCATTGCAGCACTATTCACAATAGCCAGGACACGGAACCAACCTCAATGTCCACTGACAGATGAATGGATAAAGAAGATGTGGCAAATATATACAATGGAATATTACTCAGCCATAAAAAGAAACAAAACTGAGTTATTTGGAGTGAGGTGGATGGACCTAGAGTCTGTCATACAGAGTGAAGTAAGTCAGAAGGAGAAAAAATACCATATGCTAATGCATATATATGGAATCTAAAAAAAAAAAAAAAAAAAAACGGTACTGATGAACCTAGTTGCAGGGCAGGAATAAAGAGATAGACATAGAAAATGGACTTGAGGACATGGGGTGGGAGTGCGAAGCTGGGGCGAAGTGAGAGCAACATTAACATATATTCACTACCGAACATAAAATAGTTGGCTGGTGGGAAGCAGCAGCATAGCACAGGGAGATCAGCTCGGTGCTGTGTGATGCCTAGAGGGGTGGGATAGGGAAGGTGGGAGGGAGGCTCAAGAGGGAGAGGATATGGGGATATGTGTATGCATGTGGCTCATTTGCTTTGTTATGCAGCAGAAACTAACACAGTATTGTGAAGCAGTTATACTCCAATAAGGATCTATTAAAAATAAATAAACAAACATATAAAATGGAAATGTTCATCCCCATCTTTTCTGTCATATTATGAAACATCATTGTATGAAGTCATGTAAATGGCAAAAATTAATACTCAAACTTATTTTTCAAAGAGATTTCATCTGTATAGAAAACAGTTAAAAGTCACTGTTAATATGCCTGTAACAGGAGATATTAGAGAAAGTGTGTATGTGTATATATATGTGTCTGACACCATCAGAGTGACTGGAGGTCCTGAATACATTTCACTTTGTGAAGGCCTTAATGTTGTGACTTTAATAAAGTGCTTTGCAGTGTTAGGGTAGAATAAGTTAAGTATAGATTGCACTAAAATTGAAAATGCTTTACTAGGAGACTCTGAAGAGTGAAATAATGAAGTGCATCTCTCCAGAACTTGATTGCTTTACAACACTCTTATTTTTGGATAGAAAAATTATAAATACATTTACACGGGTACCATTTTAAAACTGTCACAAGTATGGAAGCAAATGAGATTTTTGTTGTTGTTGTTGTTTGTTTGTTTTTGTTTTTGTTTTTGTTTTGCGGTATGTGGGCCTCTCACCGCTGTGGCCTCTCCCGTCGCGGAGCACAGGCTCCGGACGCGCAGGCTCAGCGGCCATGGCTCACGGGCCCAGCCGCTCCGCGGCATGTGGGATCTTCCCGGACCGGGGCACGAACCCGTGTCCCCCGCATCGGCAGGCGGACTCCCAACCCCTGCGCCACCAGGGAAGCCCCAAATAAGATTTTTTATCCTTTTTAACTATATAAACTCAGGAAGAAGCTGGCCCTTAGAGTATGGCATGTAAGAAACTTGGTTTTTATATAATTTGTATTGTTTTGTATTAGTCTCAAAAAGATTAGGTTTTCTTTAGAGCGAGTTACTTTTCTGTGCAGAGTCTGTGTGCTCTCTTAACACTGCTGCTACTCTCGCTCTACCCCTTTTACCACTTGAGAAGTTGTACGGCTAAATAAAGAAGATAATCTGAACAGAAAGGTATGGTTTACCTGTGCCACTGGTCGACGACAGCCTTGGATGGTAGCCTCCAGATTATTTTCGGTTTTGGCTCCCCAGTGGCTGAGCAGTTCAGTAGTAATTCGTCCCCCAGATTCACCTCCGTCCACTTCTGGGATGCAAATTCTATCCTGGGGATGGTCTCTCGTTCTTCCACTGTAAGAATTACCACCCTTCTCTCTGAGCCAGTGGAGCTGGTAGCAATGCATTCATAAGTGCCCCGGTCTGAAGAGGCTATGTTTCTTATAAACAGAGTTCCATTTGAAAATAAGAACTTGGAATTGATGAACTGTAATGGTTTCACTTCGGTGCCGTCAGAGAGGACCCAGTGAACACCGGGCTGAGGAGTTCCTTTTGCAGTACAGGGCAGTTTCAAACTTTCACCCCAAGTCCCTGCAATAACTTGCCTCTTTTGTTCTAGAATAACAGGTGGGGCTGCAATAACTTGTATTTTAACCAGCAGTGCATCCTGGCCCACTGGGTTGCTGGCCACGCATTTGTAAAAGCCCCTGTCATAAATGCTGAGATTGTGGATGACCAGCGTTCCGTCAGATGTCACCAGGGCCTGCCTGTTCCCCTCAGATGATTCAGGGACCACTGTTTGGTTTGCAAGAATCCAGGAAATTGTAGGGCTGGGCCTGCCTTCAGCTCTGCACTTCAGTTCCACTGTGCTTCCAGAATGGACTGTGATCTCCTTAGTATGTCTCTCCAGGATCCTGGGGGGATAGGAAACCACGGACAAGGTGACATGAAGGTGGTCTGTGCCAAATGGATTGGATGCTGAGCACAAGTACTGTCCACGGTCCTGAATATCCACCCGCTGTATGGACAGGGTGCCATTGGGGAGCACCTGGAACCTGCTATTCTGTTTCCTTTTAGACAAATCAAGTCCTGATAAGAAGAAAGAAATTTATAGCCATAGGTCATCAAAGTTTAGATAGTAAACATAAATTGCTCACGTGGAAGTCTCAAGAGGAAAGCTATCTCTCTGCTAGGCTACTGGGAAAAAAATATATTTAAAATTAAGACATCTAGTCTTCAGATTACTAAAGTTATTTCTGGATTTTTTTTTTAAACCCTAATTTTAATGTAAAAGACAGATGCTTCAACACAATGACCATTCACAATTTCTTTGGATCTGCTTTCAAAGCATTTCAAAAAAATGCTCTTAACATATGTCTTAAAACCTTCTAATGAGCAGAAAGCCATGCATATATCAAATAAGGATATTAATTGTTTGAGTCTTGGAGAAATCTGATGTTGATTGTTTGGATACATAACTCCGAAACATAACACAATATTTTCCTTGTTTTGTAACTAAAGAAGATGAAGCGTAAAGAAACAGTTTCAAATACCTGATGAGACTCTGGTCCAGTGGATAGTGGGCACGGGATTCCCAACAGCTTCACAAGGAAGAAAGGCATCTGAGTTAGCTGGAACAGTAAAGCTTGCTGCTCTTCCTCCAACTATTCTGGGCCTTTCAAATATATTCCTAGATAAAGAATCAAAGGGAAGGAATTTGGAAGTTGTTATTTTTTGAACTGGTGTCTTCTCAAAGCTACTTTTCTTTGCATTCTTCTGTATATCCCAGTCTGAAGCATGAGTGGTGTCCTCTGGCAGATCTGGAGTGGGCAGGATGCTCACTACTGGCGTTTTGAGCTTTTCAGCCATTTCTGGGTGTGACTTGTGCCAAAAGTGGTTTTCTGACCAGGGAGAGGGAGTCAACTTAGAATTCTGTGATTTAGCTGTTATTAGTGCTGGCATAGAAGTAGAACGTAACAGATTGGAGTAGATAAAGTGGGTGATTCCAATTGTGAACTTGGCATTCAGGTGAGTTTGGGGGGATGTTACTGCTAATTGCTGTGGATGAGCATTATGCTTTGAGGATTCATGTGACTTGACCATTGTACTTGTCCTCATCCTGAAAATGGGAGTTGCCATATTGTCAGCAACTGCACTTTGGTTACTCAAGGGAGGGGAGGTGGGGATTGGCATTGGAGTGGCACTGGCGCTCAGGAAAGGTGGCACAGTTGAGTGTCTAAGGATTGTGTTCCTAGCGGTGGTACTCCGGTGTAGTTTGCTGGACAAAGTGGTTTCAGAAGCAGCTGTGCTCTTCAAAGTCTGACTACTCTTCTGGGGTGGTTCTTCAAGTACATCTGTCAGATTAAAGGTTCTTGGATGAAGACCAACTGTGCTTGAAATTTCTTTTATCTTTTCTAGAAAAGAATGAGTGAGAGCCGACACACTGGGTTTGGTTGAAGTTTCAGCTGCTGTTAGAACAGGAAGCTGAAGTGTCACAGTGGTGGGTGTAATGAAGCCAGAGATCTGGCTGGGAGAGTTATTTGGGTCATTCCTATTCTTTTGAGGCTCCTTTATTCTTTGTACTTTTCGTGCCCTGGGTCTGGCTATTTGGGCTTTGTTGATAATGATAGATGCAGGGACAGTGGGAGTAGTTGTCAGCATGGCTGTTTGCAGAGATATGAAATCTGTACTTGATTCTTTGCTTGAGCTACTAGGAGGTGTAGGGTAAACAGATGGGAAAGGCAGCTCCTTCATTGTTGGGAGACTTATACGACTGTGTGTTTTAGTGGTACTGTGGTGAGTTGTAGCTGATGTTACGGATGGAATTTGCATCACACTTGCTGAGAGTGTTGTGAAATGGAAGGGGGAAACTTTATCTGTGGGTGAAGCAGGAGATATTTTAGGAAGAACCAAATCTGTGCTTTTTTGTGAACCAAATTTTTGCTGATTCTTTAGCTTTTCTTTTTGGATATGGTTATTTACAAAGATATGATGCCAGGGAATTTTCCTTCTTGAAAATCTTGTAACGGCTATAGTGGTAGGCGTAGGTGGCTTGATGGTGGGACCTGGAAGTGGCGATACAATCACTGAATCTCTTTTAGCTCCACTGGCTTTAGACACGCTTGGGTAGCTAAGATTTGTTGCATGAGTCATAACTGCACAAGTTGGAGTCACTTGGGTACTTTCAGCACTGAAATATTTTATTGTCGGTGTTGTTTTCTCAGCATCTACATTTGTTTTTTTCTCAAATAGTAATGGTGGATTGTGGACTAGAGTTGTAGATTCTTCTGCTATGACTCTGGCAATTTTAGCTTCAGGGAGGGTGATGGGGGAAAACCTTGGAAAAGGCAATGCTGCTGCAGCAGTGGTGAGTCTTTCTCTGGGAGAACAGGATGGGCATTCCACATTGTGCTCTGTGGCTGAAAATGCAGTGGTTCTTTCTACAGAAGAACCTCTGAGTGTTGGCCTCACAAAGCTGAATCCATGCTGTCGGAAAATTGGAGTTCGCCCCCTGCTCCAAATTTTCCTCCGTCTTCCAAAGTGTCTGGACAGTGGAGTGTTAATTGTACTATTTCTAGGAATGTGTAACTGAGAATGAGCAGCAGTGTATGGGTCCGAAGAAGGCTTAGAGGTGTTAGGTTTTTGAGTAACGTGAGGATGGGAACGATGCCTCCAGGGTTCGCTGACTCCTATTACAGATGTCTGATGACTATCCGTGGCATTTACTGATCCTAAAAATACATCAGCTTTGCTGTTAGCACTGCCCAGAATTTTGATATGGACATCTTTGATTGTAGTAGCCCCCACTGTTACTGGGGGTGCACTTTGCAAATGCTCTCCTTTTCTCTCCATGTCGTCAGCATCCTGAAATTGACTTGCTTCAGGTGGTAGAGGAAAGATAGTAGATAAATTTCGGTTGGTTGTGCCTTGCATTTTGCTTGATGTGGTTGCGTTCATATTCTTTGACATGGCTTTAGTTTTAATAGTAGGAGATGGTTTGAAACCTCTTGGTTTTTCAGGCAGTAGTATCTGTGGACTCACAACTGGGGAGACTTGGGCGCCAGCAGTTATACTTGTCACAGGGCTATCAGATGATTTTCTGGAATCAGCAGTCACTGTCCTTGCCAGAACACTGGGAGCTTTAGTCGCCAGGACCATAAATTCCTCATCTGGAGGGAGCATGCCTGATGAGCCTACTTCCTCACCAGGTATTTCCAGGAGTTGGGTGACGGCTGCAGGTGGCTTTGTTAGGGTATTTTCTCGCTTCTCTGGCACAATATTCTTTTTAGCTTTCTCCAGTAGTGCTGCCCAGTGCTGTGGGTCAATTCTCTGGGCAGAGGGAGGGAACTGCCTCCTGTGCTCTCTGAAACGTCGGTTGGTTGCACCTCCACGCCACTGGGCTATTAACACCCCATGCTTAGGATTCTCACTTGTGATTGAGACTTGTTTTCCAGCCTCAGCCCTCACTGGAGCAGACGTGGGGAGTTGTGCAGCTGGTGGGTCCTTAAGCTGAGCGATGGAATTGGGCTCATCAAACCCAGATCCATCTGTTTCTACATTATGCTCCACTGGCTGTTGTCCTTTTATTTTGACTGAAACTTTGTTAATTAAAAAATCGATCCCTGATGGGTTGGCTGCTACACAACGATAATGACCCTGGTCTTTTTGAGTCGCCTGTAATATTCTTAACGTGCCACTGTTAAGAATTTGCTTATCTCTTGAGGACTGATGGAGCACAGTGTTTCCTGGAAGAACCCAGCTGACAGAGGCATCTGGGATACCTGTAGAATGGCATGGAAGGTCAAGTGTTTCACCAATGGAAACTATATGATGAGCTCCATTTTCCTGATAAGCTTCTGTGTAGGGCTCTACCACTGTAATCCTATAGGTGAGAATATCTGCATCATCGTAATTGGTGCTGATGCAGTGGTATATGCCTGTGTCAAAACTATCAGCCATCTGGAGTTCCAGTTTTCCACTTTTGTCTATCAGGATTCGTCCATCCTCACTAACGTAAGGGGCTCTCACTTTACTTCCATCAGCTAGAAGCCACTCCAGTTGTGGGGGAGGGTCTCCTTGGCTGGGGCAATCTAGGTCAATGGTCCCACCAACCAAAACAGTGCGTTCCCGCTTAGTATTGTTATCCCTGAAAATCATGGTCCATTTGTGTTTCTCTGGCTTCATCTCTGCCCTTGGTAAAGTGACTTGGGCATCGCTGGAGTACTGGATCTGCAATGTACTGAGTGTGGTGGCAGTTCTGTTTAGCTGCAAGGAAATTTGGTCTTGCATTAACCAAGAGGGATCTGCTCTGAGATCAGCCTCGATGTTGGTAAAGATGTCTTCAGGCTTCAGTACCACCTGTTTATATTTGTAGCAGAGTTGCGGTGTTTCAGTGAGCAAGTGGCTCCTTTCTAGGATCAGAGGAGAGTCACTGTACAAAGCCAGCACTTTCCACACTGGCTGAATGTGACTGTAATCTATGTTACACACCAGAAATGTTGAAAATGATGCATTTAGCATGATGTAGTCATTTTCTGCAGTGAATGCAGTGGATGATGTTGTTGAGGGCTTTTGGATACTGCAGATCATGTTAGCTTCATTTCCAGATTGGTCTGTCATATTCAAAGTCAGGGAGCCGAAGGGTGCCATGAAATCTTGGGGAGAGATGGACACAGAAACACTATCTTCCAGAATAGTCAGGCTCTTCAATTTCAGGGAGGGGTCAATGGTTGGCTTGGCACACAGGAAAGCTGAAGCTGGGACCATAACTAAGGGCCTGCCTTTAGAGGTCCTGGGGTTCATGCAACGTGGACATTGCTGAGGACTGGAGGGACTTCTGTCTTTTTTGCATTTTATTATATCTAGAAAAAACGACAATTGAATTATTGCCAGTTGTGGCTTCTTTATGAATTAACATGTAAACATTTTGAATAAGTAGCTTTTGCTAGAATTTAAAACAACAATTTAGAAATTTTAGTCTTTCGTCCTTTTTGTTTTTTGTCTTTGGATTGATTTCTGAAAACAAATTGTCTATATACCCTGCCACAATATCATATCCATAGGCACAAGGATTTTTGTCTGTCTTGTTCACTGCTATATTTCCCATGCCTATAAAGTACCTGATATATATATATATATATATATATATATATATATATATATATACACACATACATATGGTACTCAGTAAATATTAGTTGAATAGTTTCCTTATCTAGGGAAACAAAACGCTATGCTTATGTTTGTTGCTTTTTATTAACTTATTTATTATTTAGTTCTGGTTCCCCATTTTAATGTTTTAAGACTCAGAGACCTTCACTGTCCTTTAACTTATAACCTATTTGATAAATTACCATTTATAAGTCCTTGGATGTCATTAAGAACCCAAGTTTCTATTACCAAAAAGAACAATGAGTGAATTACAAGGTATCTTGGTGTGGTCTAGCTTGGCCGCAGTAGGAATGGAGACAACAAGATGGTTGCAGGAGATAATGAAGTCAGTAGAACCAATCAATAAGAGGTGAGGATATGGTTGAACAGAGAGGGTGATTAAGAAGAAGAGTGAAGGAAGACACAGTATGACTTTGGTAACTGAGGTAGACTCAATGGAGGAGGATCAAGTTTAATGGGGAGAGAGGAACATTGTGCCCAAGCAACGGAGCAGCCCATTAAAGGACTGACATTTTGGTGAAGTCAGAAGCCTGAAAAATCTTATAGCCCTTGGACCACCCTAAGCCTTTGCGAATCATAGAAACCTCCTCTTTCAGGTATTCACATATCACGTACCTGGTCATTTAAAAATACAGCTCTGGTGAGCCTATTTAAAATGTCTGGTCACTGCAATACTTGATAAGAGGTATGGAGTTTTACCTCCTACAAAATACAGCCAGGGACTTCCATGCTGTTCCATATCATACATTAGACACGGCATTTAAAAGAAGCATTGTACTTCTTAGAAGATATCACTTGACAGAGTAGCCAGACAGGGTCAAATCACCTTCCCACGTGTGCATGATTTCTCTCAAAGGCTTGAGAAAATCTCTTTGACCAATGACTCCAAACCCTTCAGTGTGTACTTCAATGTTACAGGCATTGCCACATATATCTGGCTACTCAGCATTCTTCAGCAAAATTTAAAGTCCCAACTTACACAGAGGAGGTAGCTGGCAAGCCTGCAAACCTCTCTGAGCACTCCTAAGAGGCTCCTCTCAACCACCCACTTACCAACAGCTGTGACCTTTTACCTACTTCCCAGTACCCTGGGCTCAAACCCTGCTATAGCAAAAAACATGGCAGACTTCTGGCTTAATTAAACCTTGTCACAGAATTATGATCCCATCTTGGTTTGATTATTGCTCGGCCCTGGACATCAGGTATTTTACCTCAGTTGCAAATCTGATCATGTCATTTACATTCTCTCCACCACACTCAGTTCCATTCACACAGAAACGCTTTCCATTCCTCAACTCTGCCATGCCCTATCAAGCTCAGGCATATGTTGTTCCTCCTACTTCCAGTACACTTGCTCTCTGATAGGCCCTCTTCCATCACTGCCTAACTCTAACTACTTACCTCCTTCATTACCCAGCCAGAAGAGTGCTACTTCTGGGTGGGCTCTCTTCTTTTTGTTCTCCTGGTACCTTCCACTTCTCCTATCATAGCCCTCACTGCCCACTAGTAGAAAGACTTGTCTAGTTGTCTGTCTTCCCACAAGACTGTAAGCCCATTACTTGTTGATCTGTGTGTCCCAACCCTGGCAAAGGGATGGTCAGGAAAGATTACAGGAAGGAAGGAAGGGCAGCCTAATTCTAAGACCACATTTTAGCTTATAAATGGAGATGTGTCTTACAACTGAAGGTGTTTTACGGCAGCAGCTGACCAGCTGGCAGTCTTGAAATAGCTACCACTGCTTGCACACACACAATATTTGTGAAATAAGTGTTTGTCAGAGAAATGGCCACAAACCCATATTTCATAGAAAAGCAGCACCTAGAGCTTTGTGGAACCTAAGAATGGAGGATACCCAAAAATAGATGAAGCTGTGTTACATTTAACTACTGAGATATGTGCAAAAGGACTGCCAAGTGAGGCAACTGAAGGTATGAGAAACTGTCAATCTCTTGGAATAGATGGAAAAAATGTCAATGCAGAAGTTGATGTGACTGACTCATGAGTCTCACAGAATGATCATTAAGGCAACTCAGTCAAAGGAGAACACTTGATTGTTTAGACACAACCAAGAAATGTTAGCACTAATGGGTTTGGCTAATTATATATAATGAATGAATATATATAACACAATAATAGTGGGGGAATTTAACACCCCACTTTCATCAATGGACAGATCATTCAGACAGAAAATCAATAAGGAAACACCGGCCTTAAATGACACATTAGACCAGATGGACCTAACCGATAGTTATAGAGCATTCCATCCAAAAACGGCAGAATACACACTCCTCTCAAGTGCACATGGAACATTCTCCAGGACTGATCACATGCTGGGCCACAAAGCAAGCCTCGGTACGTTTAAGAAAACTGAAAGAGTATCAAGTATCTTTTCCCGCCCACAACACTATGAGATTAGAAATTGATGACAAGAAAAAACTGTAATAAACACAAACAGCTGGAGGCCAAACAATATACTACTAAACAACCAATGGATCAGTGAAGAAATCAAAGAGGAAATCAAAAATACCTAAAGACGAATGAAAACAAAAGTACAATGATCAAAAACCTATAGGATGCAGAAAAAGAAGTTCTAAGAGGGACGTTTATATCAAGACAATCTTAGGAAACAAGAAAAATCCCCAATAAAAAAACCTAACCTTACACCTAAAGCAACAAGAACAAACAAAACGCAAAGTTAGAAGAAGGAAAGAAATCATAAAGATCAGAGCAGAGAGGGCAGACAGAAGAAGCAAGAAGAACTACAATCCGGCATCCTGTGGAACAAAAACCACATTCACAGAAGGACAAGATGAAAAGGCAGAGGGCTATGTACCAGATGAAGGAACAAAACAGAACCCCAGAAAAACAACTAAATGAAGTGGAGATAGGCCACCTTCCAGAAAAAGAATTCAGAATAATGATAGTGAAGATGATCCAGGACCTCGGAAAAAGAATGGAGGCAAAGATCGAGAAGATGCAAGAAATGTTTAACAAACATCTAGAAGAATTAAAGAACAAACAGACAGAGATGAACAACACAATAACTGAAATGAAAACTACACTAGAAGGAATCAATAGCAGAATTACTGAGGCAGAGGAACGGATAAGTGACCTGGAAGACAGAATGGTGAAAATCACTGCTGCGAAACAGAATAAAGAAAAAAGAATGAAAAGGAATGAAGACAGCCTAAGAGACCCTGGGACAACATTAAACGCAACAACATTCACATTATAGGGGTCCCAGAAGGAGAAGAGAGAGAGGAAGGACCCCAGAAAATATTTGAAGAGATTATAGTCGAAAACTTCCCTAACATGGGAAAGGAAATAGCCACCCAAGTCCAGGAAGTGCAGAGAGTCCCATACAGGATAAACCCAAGGAGAAACATGCCAAGAAACATAGTAATCAAATTGGCAAAAATTAAAGACAAAGAAAAACTACTGAAAGCAGCAAAGGAAAAATGACAAATAATATACAAGGGAACTCCCATAAGGTTAACAGCTGATTTCAAAGCAGAAACTCTAGAAGCCAGAAGGGAGTGGCATGATATACTTAAAGTGATGAAAGAGAAGACCCTACAACCGAGATTACTCTACCCAGCAAGGATCTCTTCAGATTCGATGGAGAAATCAAAAGTTTTACAGACAAGCAAAAGCTAAGAGAATTCAGCACCACCAAACCAGCTCTACAAAAGATGCTAAAGGAACTTCTCTAAGTGGGAAACACAAGAGAAAAAAAGGACCTACAAAAACAAACCCAAAACAATTAAGAAAATGGTCATAGGAACATACATATCGATAAGTACCTTAAACGTGAATGGATTGAATGCTCCAACCAAAAGACACAGGCTTGCTGAATGGATACAAAAACAAGACCCATATATATGCTGTCTACAGGAGACCCACTTCAGACCTAGGGACACATACAGACTGAAAGTGAGGGGATGGAAAAAGATATTCCATGCAAATGGAAATCAAAAGAAAGCTGGAGTAGCAATACTCAGATAAAATAGACTTTAAAATAAAGAATGTTACAAGAGACAAGGAAGGACACTACATAATGATCAAGGGATCAATCCAAGAAGAAGATATAACAATTATAAATATATATGCACCCAACATAGGAGCACCTCAATACATAAGGCAACTGCTAACAGCTCTAAAAGAGGAAATCGACAGAAACACAATAATAGTGGGGGACTTTAACACCTCA
>RJWK010003041.1:0-66305 GCA_004363435.1 Platanista minor
TCTCGGTCAGCCCATTCTGGTTTAACTTTGCTTTGCTTTGTTTATTTCTTTACATTGTATCTTCTCTGAAATCCCTGGGCTTCATTATAATTTTCTCCCTAAAATACTGGCCCATCTCAGGGAACAGTTTCACATCTTATAACACACATTAGTCTTCCCTATCTTCTTCTCCCTGTCTTCCTTGCTGTTCATTCATTCATTCAAGCTATGCTAATCACTTTTCTCTACATTCAGGGAGTTCAGAATGTAATGGGGAAGGTAGACAATATATTGGGATGAGTAGAATGATGAATTCCCATATTAATTAGATAATGTGTGTAAAATGCTTACCTAAAAGAGCACCTGACAGATAGTAAGGATCATCAAATATTAGATATCTGATTATAAGGTATAAAGAATATCACTGAAATGAAGCACCTGACTCCAGTTCTGTGTTCAGGGATGAACAGGAGATTTCTGGGAAATGGGAGGAGGAAGAAATTCTGCATTCCTTGTCAAGGAAACAACACGTATAAAGGCCAACGTGGTGGAATGCCGACTAAAACAGCACTTGGTGTTGGCAGACTCCAAGAATTTCTAGGGAATAAGGGAAGGAGGCAGTGGACTGGAGGGGCAGGAGGTGAGGCTACTAAATTAGGTGGATGTCAGATAGTAAAAGTCCCCTTTATACTATGCCAAGTCATGCATTTGGACTTGATTCTGGAGCAGAAAGAATTATTTGCAAATTTTTAAATGCCTACTCTGCAACAGATGGCATCATACATACTTGACATTCATTATCCTATTTAAACTTCAAGTGAAATACAAGGTAGATGGATATCAGTTAGGTTTCATTGTTATGGAAATCAAAGGGTCAACTGAGAAAATAGTACAGACAGGATTTGAATGAAGGTCCTCTGGACTGAAATTTCGTATTCTATTACACTACATTTTGGAAGAGACTGGACTAAGTTAGCGGGAGGTGAGGAGTAGCACTCGGATATGTCTTAAGAAAATGAATAATGTGAATAAATGTGATTTTTAAAATCATAACTTTGCAGCAGTGTGGAGAATAGATTGAGGAAGGAAGAACCTAGAAGCAGAAAAGCGCATTAAAACCTGAAGCAGTAATATGGTGAGAGGTGTAAGAGTCTAAAGAAGGATAATGGGAAATTCAGAGAAAATGCTGAATCTAAGATCCATCTGGTAAAAGTAACCGACAACATCAGCATTCTCAAAAATGCTCGCTGACATTTCATCACATGAAGCCCAAGTTATGGAGGCTTAACCATCTCACCGTAATGATGGGAGGACAAGAAGAGGGGAAGGAAAGACAAAGAGGTTTTGCTCTAAGGGGTAACTGGCCCTGTTAAGAATATTTTGGGAGTTCCCTGGTAGCCTACTGCTTAGGATTTCAGGCTTTCACTGCCATGGCCCGGGTTCAGTCCCTGGTCGGGGAATTGAGATCCCACAAGGTGTGCGGTGCAGCAGAAAAAATAAGAATGAGGTTTTTAACATCCGGCTACCGTTCAAAATTCAACCTATTTTTTATAACAAATAAGGAAGCACTCCCAGAGCTGGTGAATAAAATGAAATCGGAGGCAGGTAAAAGATAATTTCTTGGAGAGGCGCTAATCAAGGGAGAAAGTTATGGTTTTGCCACAGTTAGTAACAGGCGAGACCAGCATGGGCTGTAGAAACTCAATATTAATGTGCAGGCTGAGGGTTTGGAGGCAGTCTTTATAGGTGATTTCACAGAGATTCTTTATTCAACTCAAATATTTACCTAGTGCTTCTGTGTGCCCAGTAGCATGGCCGGGCAGTGATAAATGCCCCTTCCAGGATCCCAGTAATGATTTTTTTTAAATGCATTTTTGGAGCCTTAAGAAATATAAGACCATGCTGGGGACAATGCTTTTAATTTTTAATACACATTTTGACTTGTCGAGAATTTGTTTTTTTTTAATTAGTGTTTCCTGTTTTTCCACTAAGAACAGGCAGAGTGTGCTTTAGAGAAAGACATTTCAGAAGTTCACAGGGACCTCTACGAGGGGCGATCCCCTCCTTAGTGCTGGAGGGAAGGAGCTTGAAAGTCCCTGTGAACAAAATATGAATGGACTAGAGTCCCGGATGGTTCAAGAAGAAGCTGAATGTCCACCAAACAAACATACAAATGTTTCCCTGTGTCTGCCGGTAGGAAAATGTCTAATGGTACAGTTTAAAGAGGAGAAAGAAGGATGGTACCTTAGACTGATTGATTCCCAGGTCATAAACCCAGACGCTCCCTTCAAATGATCCCATACTGACATCATACTAACACAAAACAAGGCGACCTTTTTTGGTAGTGCTCCAGCAGAATCACTCCCTTGTTTTCCATGACCTACATCAGAGGGATTTTGTAATAACACAGTCCTGGTTGTTCACAGGCAGGTACCATCACATTACCACTCAAGCATATTAAGGAAAACTTATACTTGGCTCCCTTTCTCAGTCCATGACAAGGATTTTGAAAAGTCCTAAGAAGGGTTTACAAAATCATGAGGGATGGACCTGGACTGCTCATAAAATGCCTGGAATATGGCTTTCTGTGTTCCCTAATGAGGAGGGTGCGGCTAATCACCCAGCTCATTCTAGAGGCCCAGCTTGATGACAGGCTAGTGCTGTCCTATAGTCGCTGACCTTTGTTCCTCTTAGAAACCAACCTCCACCTCCCAGTAGGTGGCAGGTACTCCTGGTGTCCTTTGATGGCTGTTCTCACCAGTCCTCCCTGACATGGCACATTCTGGACTTGTCTCCTTCACGAATGAGAGGAAACTATTACTTTATCAGAGTGGACTTATCAGATTTGCTTGGGCAGTTCCCGGGTATCAGCAGTGCCACAAGGGTGTCAGGACATATTGACCTGAGGCTTCTGAGAGACGCTGAACAAAAGGAAATTTTTCCTAATTCACAGATTTTATTGCAAGGTCAAATGGAGGCTATTAATATAGCCACTTTACTCTTCACGGAACTTAGGTAACTTGGTAGCTCAACGTGCATACATCGATCAGCTTCTTGGGAAATAAATTGTGTTAATAAGTTAAACAAACACTCATGTAATATTTCCTATGAGACAGGCCTTTTGCTAGGCAACGGTAAATTTGAAGTCAGAGACTCTAACTCCAATCTGGGGAAGGAAACAAACAAACGCCCCCAAAACTCTAAAAAGAAGACACACTATTAAAAGAGGTAAAAGAAAAAAGTTAAAAGAGCTTTTTATAGTGTTACTTTATCCAGAGGTGTTTGCATTTCAGTGGTATCACAGGTGGAATTTAAGACACTGGCCAGTGAGTGGGGGGTTTTTGACCTCGGGACAATCAGGACCCTCCCATTAGCAACACGGCCAGGGCAGCGCCCTAAACGTTCAGTCCTCAAGTAGCAGGCAAGCAGGTGGGGGAAAGCAGTGAATGGTAGTTCATTTTAAGTACAAGAAAATCAAGGAGGTACAATTGAGTTACCTCAAATGGGGAGAGTTTGAAGGGCTTCACAAATGTGAAGCTCACTCCTTTTCAGAGGCTGTTTTGATGTTCTTTGTTTAGATCTAAGCTGAGCATGCAGACAGCAAGAGTTAGTTTTCAACAAAGCCAATCTCCACATTATCTCCTTACAAGCATCCTGGCAAAAATAATCATCATAGGGCTTCCCTGGTGGCGCAGTGGTTGAGAGTCAGCCTGCCGATGCAGGGGACACAGGTTCGTGCCCCGGTACGGGAAGATCCCACACGCCGGGGAGCGGCTGGGCCCGTGAGCCATGGCCGCTGAGCCTGCGCGTCCGGAGCCTGTGCTCCGCAACGGGAGAGGCCAATCCTCATAGATGACCAAGGAAAACAAAGTGTATGTATCATGTTTCTCACCAACATTGCTGCCTACCTAGGCTTTCTACTTTATTTTGGACCCAGAGACCAATTTTACATTCCTAGTCAACCAGGTCTCTCTGTAGACATTAGTAAGTTATCTTGGTGTGATAAGATGTTTTCCAGCCTCCAGTGAGTGCTTCTTCTCTCAGTAGCATCCCTTTTGCCTGGACTCCCCACCTCCCCACTTTTTTTTTGTAATCTCTCTCCTACTCAGCAGTCCCCTATCAGCATCTGCTCTTAGGTCCTGCCCAAAGACCAAGGTGTAATCATATCTTCAAGTAGTCTTGCCAAGGCTATTTGCATTTAACTGGGATTCAGAGCATTACACTGAAGGCATTGCTCTCACAAGGCAGAAATTTAGACATTTTTGGGGAGACGGAAGAGAATGCAGGGGGTGGAGGATAGCGATGACCTAACAAGGGCCTTTCTCCTGCTTCTACAGTAGTCAGTTCCCTCTTCTAAGTGTAAAGAGTAATCGCGTCTATACCCAGTCAACCCCAAGGAGGTCAGACTTGACTTTGACATCATATCTTTTCAATTACACCCTCCTATTTACATAAACTACTTATAATTATGTGGATTCCTCTAACTCTCACAAGCCAGCCAGGTAGGGCTAATCTGCCCAGGTTCACAGGTAGGTGGCAATGCTGGGACTTATTAAGCCAGATCTGTCTGGAACCAAAAGCCAGTCCCCATCTATTATTTTACCCCCATACAGCTTCAGAGGAAAATGCCCCTTCCTTGCTTTAATTCCATCCCTTTAACCTGTCTCTTGCTGACCTAAAATGCTTTATTGATTCCAACCTTACTTTCTAACATTACACTTTTATTCTTCCTTTAATAGAAATACGTGTTACATTATGTTAGGTGTAAGGACACTTCTTACAGTTCAAGTACAAGATATCACCCTTCTATATTCTCTTCTGCAGATTAACACTAATTCCTATATTCCCATTACCATTCATCGTACTGAATTCCCTATGACCATCCAATTAATTGGCTAATTTTGCATTCTCCAAAGCCATGTCTTTTAAACATAGAAATAAAAAGGCAATAGTTTCACATGTATTAAAAATATTCTTATTTTTATTGTATAGTTGATTTTTAAATTTTAAGACTTAAAGTTTTAACTTTTATATTATTTTATTATGATGAACGTATTATAACTAAATGGTGACTTTTCAAGTTTAAACAGTGATTTAAAAATATTAGCTATACATATGATTTTTATTGTTTATATGATATTCTATAACTAAAGTCATGCATCTTATAAATATTTATAGAACCTGAAAGTCACAAAGTGTATCATAATACGTAATTAATGATGTTACAGAGGCAAAGTGTATTTAGCGCCACAGACCATAATTAATAAATAAATGAATAAAAGCAAGGGAAAAAAATATCACTGGCCTAGAAATTTAGAAACTATAACCAATGCCTTAATATCCCCCTTGTTTTAGAAAATACACAAAGAATTTGCATTACTTAAGAGAGCTTTCAGAGACCTAATATGAAAACGTTAGTCCTGATAATTAGCTATAGAGATTAAAATATTAATGGGCCAGGCTTTTCAGAGATAGCTGGAAAATGAAGCGGAGCACTTCCTGCATTCATTTCTGCTCCCTGAGACAACAGTTTATCTCATCTTCATTCAGGCCACCATTGATAATCCATCAATGTGTAATTTCAAATGTCCCACAGAGGATAACATACAACTTGCCAGTGAAACCTTTCTATATGACTAACAATTTAATGTCTCAGCCATAAGTTAAATCTTGCCTAATGTATGGTAAATGATGGAAAGCCCCTGTTATATCCATTCCTTCCAACAGATAATTGATGCAGAGGCGAGACAAAAGAAGGGTCTCACTCTAAAAAAGAAATGCTCCGCAGAGCAATCTCATGCCTCACCTAATGCAATATGCTTCTCATGGGTTTTTTGTTATCTTGTAGCATATTAAATTATCCTCCCAATTACCTTGGCAACTAACACAAGAGCTCCTAATATGCTGACGACTTTTGGACGATTACACCAGCTGTCAGTAAGAAATGATAATTAAGGTATCTTAATTATTAAGCACGATGAGAATATGCATAGTGTTTGTTTTTTATAAAACTTGTGTCTAAATCATAGAGGAATCCTCATACTGACAAAATTCTCTTTCTCTACCTGAGATCAGCACTGTGGTCCCTTTTCTCTCTGGGGCTGGGAGACAGCCAGATAAACTGCAGCGACCTTTGAGATATGTGGTCCCCCACTCCCGTCCGCCCCCCACTCCCAGTTCTTTCCCTGGGTCTCTTTAGTTATAAAGGTAGCAAAATGTGATGATTTAAAGCCACATTTTTGGCCAGCTTACCTTCAGAACAATAACAACAATAACAAAGAGTCAGTCCTAATAAAGAGTCTTTGAACAGTCAGCTTAAGCCACGTAAAAGTGTTCCTTTATTCTGCTTATTACCGTCTCCCCCAGAGGTTAACCGTCTTAAACGTCTGGTATTTCGACTGAGACCAGGAACAAAGCATTACTAGAAAGCAAAGAGATCCTCCAGCGCCAGCATCTCTGCTTCCCGTAATTCTCAAGAAATAGAACAACTCAATGAAAAAGAACCGATACCTTTGAACGAGAACATTCCAGCACAGGAATATCGTCTTGTTGGCTTCTGTGCAGAATGAGTTGCTTGGGCATATATCTCTCTCTCCTTAGCTACGGGGTCTGCTTGGTGACTGCTGCCAACATAGGGAGAGTTTCAACATGTATGTGGTGTTCGTCCGCAATAAAAGGAGACTAAGCAGCCCAGCTTGGCGCTGCTCGCCGGAGGCATCAGATCTTTAGACCCTCGCCATCCGATTGGCTGCTTGCTAGTCTCACTGTACTCGGCTGCCTTAACCTTCCACTGTGTTCAATATATTTTCCCCAGGGATATAGTCAGAGAATTGCTGGTTAGGGAATTGGAGGCAGGTTAAATTGAGCTGGTTTTAAAAAGCAGTGACATGATTTCCTATGAACATGTCTAATGTTTAATTTTCCAAAGTTCTACGTAACCTACCCTAGAGAAACCTAATAAAATGGATATAATTTAACAATAGCAGTTTTATGTTTCCTCTCTGAAAATACCTTGAGCTTAATGCATGCATAACACAGCACCGAAGTGATCAGGTGGCATCTTGCAGCGTGGCATGTCTGTATAATCAATATTAAATCAAAACAGATGGGGATGACAGAATATATTAAGAGGATTATTCAAAATACCAGGCAATGCTGTTGAATAAGGCTGCCAAAGCCATCTCAAGAAAGTGTTATAAATCACTTACACAAAATGCTCTTACAATATTTATGGTTGACTTTATATATATAGCTATGATAATGAAAACCTAAAGATCAATGACAAGCAGTAAAGGCTTCGTTACCATCTCTAGAAGAAAAGTACCAGAAAGAAATATCAAATCTTGTATTCTATGAAAGCAGGCCAAATAAGGAAAGAATAAAAAAGTACACCTTTATCATCTCCTAACCATATATTAGGTTCAATTTTATACTTGACTTTGGTCAAGGATTTAGAGCAGAGTATTTAAAAATACCCATTGGTATATATATATTTTTTAAATGAGAGGCTTCAAATTAAAGATGGTGAATTGACTGCATATATTTAACCTTCTGTCCCTCGCAAGACCTCACTAATATGACAATAAAGTTTTTATTTTAAAAACCATAAACCCACAAAGGCAAAGAAACAGGGGAAATTTGCAACCAAATCTAGAGAATTGGAAAGCAGATGGATAGATGGGAAGTGAACAGGGAAAGCAGGGAAAGCTGAATCCCAAGATAGTAATGGAGAAAGTCGAGAAATGACACCAGCCCAAACAAGCTCTGGAATTAGTGACATAATGAATATTTGGAAGTGGAGATAAGGTGGGGCTAAAAACAGCAGGTGGTCTGACCACCCATCCTTCACCTTAATAGAACACTGGAGGTTTATTCTCTGGAGAGACTAAAACAGTCTCTCTGAACTGGCATGGGTTTAAAAAAGGTACCAAAATGAAAATATGAGAGTTAATGGGAAATGGGTCTTCTTTCCTGCACTCAGCTCCTGGGAGACTGGTAGCAGTGTGTAGACTCTTCAGAAAGGACATTTGAAGAGTGCGCTCTGGGCACCCTGACCAGCCCAAAAGATAAGACTCTAAGGAGCTAATATTGGACACTCCCTAACAAATGGCACAACCAGATGACCCAGCAGTGAAGCCACATTACTCAGCCCTACACAAGAGACTTCAGTGCCTCACTCTTATGTATGACAAATGCCTAATATCAAAGCAGAGACCAGAACAAACAAAAAAGAAGCAGGCAAAAAAACAGGCAGACAAACAAATATGGAAAAAATAAATTGGAGGAAACAATGGGTGTATAGGGAGAACAGTTAAATACTATCATTAATGCCCCTATCAAAATAAAAGATGCACAAGCAGCTCTCACTTTGCATGGTTCCAATATGCATGCATGTCAGTTACACAGTTTGGTTTATAGCACCAGTTCCCTGGTAATACAGCTCAAATTTCGGTTACCATGGCGTATTAAATAAGGGTAATTGCATAGTGTACAAACTTTTCTGTTGGCTCTTCCGCCCACAGTCGCTAGTAGTAATAGATGCACATCATGATCAGTGACCAATCACATCACTTCTTTCAAAGTCTGTTGGTGACTGTGACCAATCACAATCACTGCGCATCTGTTAGTTCACACACAGACTGCAGAGTATGTAGTTATGTCACCGCGTTGTCTCTGACTGATAAACCCATGTGACATTTTCCAGAATGGATGATGGACAGAGGAAGTTGGCCAACAGAGATAAAATGAAAAAATGGGGCTTCCCTGGTGGCACAGTGGTTGAGAGTCCGGCTGCCGATGCAGGGCACACGGGTTCGTGCCCCTATCTGGGAAGATCCCACATGCTGCGGAGCAGCTGGGCCCGTGAGCCATGGCCACTGAGCCTGTGCTCCGCAGTGGGAGAGGCCACAACAGTGAGAGGCCCGCGTACCACACACACACACACACAAAAAATGAAAAAATGATAACACAGGAAATGAAATTCAATATGATTAGTAAATGGAGGTACCAAAGCAAGATAGGAATGGGTTGCATAAACTATACTGCAAAAGTCCAGTGAATATAAAAGCCAAGGTAAAGTTGCTTGAACATCTTTTAGTTTAAATTTTACTAGGAACAGAAAGCTGCTTACGGTTAAAGACTGTAATTAAAAAAAAATTAATTTGGTTGGCAATCAGGTCAAAGTGTTAATGGTAGTTGCCACATTAAAAGGAAATGATAATTACAAGAGAATGGAAGAAGAAACTTTTATCACCAGTCAAGGCTAGTTTCATTGTTTCAAAAGTTGGCATGAATTGATTAATGTTCAACTATCTTGTGAAATTGCTAGAACAGAAAAGGATGTGGCTATGAAATTTGCACCTAGATTCCAAAGATTGGTTAAGGCAACTGGGTATGATAAATTGGCAAACATTTTATATAGATAAAAGTGTTTGTGATGAAAAGGATGAAGATGTTTGAGAGGAAAATAATTTACATAAAGGCTCTTGGAAATATTTCGTGACACTTAAAAGCACAAAGGATAAATGGTTGGAAGCTAACACAGACTTAGAAAGGAGTATGGCAATTCACCAAGACACGGAAAACAAAGGCCCATTTAGTGTTATAAGTTACACCATGAGAAGGAGGCAAGCACTGTTTTCAGAAAGAAAACACTTTGATGTTTAATCTTTTTAATGTTTTAAATTACAGTATACTAAGTAAATATTAGTTTTATCATTTTTAATTTTCTATACATTAAAAACTGTTAACATGAGTTTTAATGTTCTGAAAATATTGTTCCAGTTCACAGAACGATTGTTATTTTCCCCATAGATTATTAAGATGGCTTTGCATGGTTTCTGCCTGAATGCTCATGCTCATTTTTACAATCCTGTACTACCATGCAAAATGAAGACTGACTTTATTTTATCTGAGATCCAAGAACAGGCAGTTACAAGAAAGGAATACATGGAACATAAAAAAAGCTCTTGGGAAATCTCAAGGAAAAATATTGGAATATAAAGTTGAAGAAATATTCTTGAAAGTTGAGTAAAAAGGTAAAAAAAAGGAAAATCATGAGAAAAAAGGTAAGAAAATTAGAGGTTATAGTTTAGGAATCCAACATCTGGAAAGCAAAAGATCTAGCAAGAGAGAGTGAGGAAAACAAAAGGAAGAAAACCATCAAAAAATAATTCAAGAGAAATTCCCATGAGCTTCCAGATTGGAATTACACCATTAAAGCACATGATTGCCTCGGGATTGTGGAATTTCAGAAAACTGAGGACATAGAAGATCCTATAGACTTTTGAAAAGAAAACCATGCATTTCATGTAAAGGATCAAGAATTAGGATGGTATTATTCTCCTCATTAGCAACACTAGAAGCTGGAAGACAACGGAAAAATGTCTTTAAAAGTCGGAGGGACAATCATTTCCAACCTAGAATCCCATATCCAGCCAAATTAGCTCTAAGAGTTCAAACAGAATAAGACATAATTTTTTGATATCTAAGGTCTTTAAATTTTCCATCTCAAAAATGTTTTTCTCAGGAGTTTAAGAGGATATGCCCCAGCAAACTAAGAGAATAAAACAGAAAAGAGGAGATGCAGAATCAAAAGAACTGGGATCTAACATGATTTAAAAAAAGTCAAGGAGCCAGCCACCCATCCCCCAAGATGGTATAGGAGTAAGATTTTAAAATAAATGCTATGTAGCCAATCCAGGGAGCCCCCAGCCCAAATTAGAGCAGGCCAGAAATTTCCAGGAGAGATACTGCTGGAAGATAAAACTGATAGGATGTATAACCGATATTTTCAGAAAGATGCACAAGAAAATAATCCGTTGATGATGGTTGCCTCTGGAGAGCAAAACTGGAGGGTCCAAAGTGGGGAGGGGAAAACACTTTTTCCTATATATTTTCTATACTGTTAAGTTTTCATCATAAAATTTTTAATGAAATTAAGTAATTTTCAAATGCTGTAACTTTTATCCAAGAAGAAAAAAAGTGCACTTTTGCCATTTAAGTGCTTGCACTTCTATAGTAACTTACTAATTTGATCTTCATGTTGAATTTGTTTTCTAGTTTACAAAAAATAACACTTTGATCAATATAAAAATTAGAGTAATGTACCAGGCTAAATAAGCATGTATAGTGTTTGTGACACGATACGTGTCACAAACATAATGCATTTCAATAATAGACATAAATTACTCCTTAAGATTTCCTTGAATAGTGAATACTACATTTGTAAGATATTCCTTGAAAACCCTCCGAGGCACTTACTATGGGTAGAACCCCTTGGGGGAGGGGAGGTGATGTGGCTGTTAGTCTCTGGAGGTGGAACTAGAGGTAAAGAATTCAGAGATGGCTGCCAGAGAGATGGCTAACATCCTCTCACTAAATCAGTAACATTACTAAATTTATGTAATACTTTCTGGGAACAGAATTTTCATGAAGGGGTGAAGAGGTTGGGCTTCTGGTCATTATTATGGGGCGAATAGAAGCAGGTCATATTGATATAGAATCTCGGAGGCAGAGAAAAGAAGTTACAGGGACTGAGAGAAATCGTGTGGAATGCTTTTGATGGTAATTGCAGCGGAATTGTAGTTATGGTCAGGGCTGTTCAGGGTCTCCGTTGCTGCGCGCGGGCTTTCTCTAGTTGCGGTGAGCGGGGGCTACTCTTCGTTGCGGTGTGTGGGCTTCTCATTGCGGTGGCTTCTCTTGTTGCTGAGCAAGGGCTCTCGGCACACGGGCTTCAGTACTTGTGGCATGTGTGCTCAGTAGTTGCGGCGCACGGGCTTAGTTGCTCCGCAGCATGTGGGATATTCCCGGACCAGGGCTCGAACCCATGTCCCCTGCATTGGCAGGCGGATTTTTAACCATTGCGCCACCAGGGAAGCCCAGAAAATACTTTTCAAATCAACCTTTTTGGTTAGAAAATAAAATGAGCGTTCCTTTAGCAAGTACCTTTACCTTCAGAGTATAACCTGTAAGACTAACGTGTTATAAAAGATGGCTTTTCACGCTGACATTTCTATTCAATCGTATATTCATTCAGTTATTCATCAAACATCGTATACCTCCTTCATGTTGGCACCCGGATTTGTGTGGAACTGGATGTCAAGGTATAGAAAGGAAGGCTGGAGGGAAGAGTATTAGAAAGAAGAGACTAATCCATCCTATGGTATAATCCACGTGGTCCATCCTGTACCCTCCTCTTCATATGATATACCCAAGGATATTACATACTCGGAGATGCCCTTTAAGTTTACCTCTTCCTATGCCTATGTAATCTATACAAGCAGATGCTAAGTGATCATGGACTTTTCCTTAAATCTTGGCTTTTAGAAAGTAATTGAAAAATAAAGTAACTTCTGCTGTTATGGAAGTGAAATAGATAACTTAAAATGGCAGACTGCCTATTTAACTAATTGAATTTATACATTTCTAACAGAAACTTTACTGTAAAGTAAGGGGATCTCTAAAGTTTTGAAATATAAATGTTAACTGACAGTTCCAAATCCAAAAACAAGGGTACAGATAATTTTGATAATCAACCAATGGTATAAAAAGGCAGCCCCTTTCCTTCCTCAGCACACTCTGTTTACAGTAGTTTATTTCTTTTGAGTCTGTCACTGCTTTTGTCTTCTCACTTCAAAGCCATATTCAGCTGCAGATCTCAAACACAATGCAAAAGGCTGGTGTCTGCTTACTAGAGCTGAAATGCTTTGTTTCAGAATTGCCTTAACATCTAAACTTATTGGTCTAGATTTACCACCTTGACCTACTTCATTCATTTATTTTCATGAAAATTGAGACTTCTGGTGCTGATTCATTCACATGAAAGGCATCCTTTAGACCAGTGTGCAGATAAAACTAATTATTATTCTGGTAAATTGCTCCATTCATGTTAGCTCTTCTGGTCAATAACCAGAGGAAATAAAATACTTATATCTCTATAAGTTATTCTGGGGAGCACTGAGGTTTCTACTTTAAAACTTGTTTTAAAACACCAATATAATCCCTGATAAAAAAAATAAATCATCCCTCAGCTAAACTTCCTATTGTCTCCATCTCCTTCAGATACATTTAAATCATAACCACCTGCTGTTGACACTTGCCCCCACCCCCACCCCCCATAAAGCAAAGGAAGATACGGAAACAGGTGGAAATTGAACTGAATGCATTTTATTCAAAGCATCTTCCTTTTTCTTCCTTCTACTCTGGCTCAAGAATAAGAGGGTAGAGAGAAGTTTAAGGAAGGCCAACTCAGATACTGAGAATCAGAGGAGAAATAACGAAAATTAATAGTATGCACTTTCTAGGAGAAAGCTGGTAAAGATCAAAACACAACAATACTGTTATTGAGGGTCAATGCTTCCTTAATACCCACAAAGGTCCCTTTTATGGTGTTATGGTTATGGTGTTAATGATGAAAGCATTCAATATCATTGGTATTCAATACCAAATGAGTTGTATCTATTAAGTAAAAATTCATTTGTCTTTAATTGATCAAATATAAATATAACTAACCAGTAAAGCATAAATCAGCATGAGGTAAATGGAAACAGTTTGGTTAGTTGATATGATTCCAGTCAAAAGCTAGAACTTTGAAAATTTTATGTCAGCTTTTGCTGCTCGGTCACAGGAAAATGACGATATCCATTATATTTTTAACATGTTGAACACTTTTGTAGATTCCCATTCTTAATTTATCAGAGTAGAATCCCAGAATGGAAATCAATCCCTGATGTAAACAAAGGATCTGGTTATGAAATTGAAAACTAAAGGTCAGTACTTGACAAACTAACTTTTTGCCAAAACTATTCAACTAGAATAGCTATGATTGTATCTGTTTCATGAACAGGGGTTCCTGGTAAGATTTCATTTGAAGAAAGGAGTCTATTGCTAAAAAGAGGGTTGAAAATCACAACTCTAAAGTGGTAGCATTGGAATCTAAGTGGCAAAGTACCAATATGACGTCAAGCATTATCTTTTCTTCCCTCTAAATGTACTCTTGTAGTTACTATATCTATAAAATCAGTTCATTTATACACTGTGCCACTCCAAAAAAACATTTTGAGGCAGCTCACTTATTTCTACTTTGTAATTTAGTTGATTTGTATGCACCTTCTCCACTAAGTTATGAGCACATTAACAATAGATACCTCCCATGCTGAATAAGTCAATGGAACATAATCTCTGGAAGCCCAGTGAATAATTTCAGATTCACAGACTCAGAGTTTAGACTTGGAAGCTTAGATTTGAGATCATTAGACACAGTTTGATAGTACAACCTCATTTTTATTAAAAATAGTATGTTGATGCATGGAAATCTCTCTAAAGACATTTGAGTATATCATTTTTTTAAACCTTAAGAATTTGAATGGAATTGGATGTTCACTCATCTGTTCCCCAGTAGACAGTGAAAGTCTTCTGCTTTAAGGGTCCTTGACTCTTTGCATGTTCCAATACATTCTTTGTAACTTTACTTTTTAAAATACTTTTTTGAGATATATTTTATATACAGTAAAGTGCTCAGCTCTCTGTACAATTTGACTAGTTTTGAAAATTATATACACCCTGTAACCAATCATCAGAATCAAGGTACTGAAAGTTTCCATCACCTGTCAAGCGCTTTCATTCCTCTTTTCATTAAGTTCTCCTTACCCCAAAGCAATCACTGTTCTATTTCTATCACTAAGAACTAAAACTCATATAAATGGAATTGTGTAGCATGCAGCTCGTGTATGGTTTCTTTTACTCAGCATAATATTTTGGAGGTTCATCCATGTTGTTGCATGTATCAGTAATCCATACCTTCTTTATTTCCATATAGAAATCCATACCTTCTTTATTTCCATTAAGAAATATCAAAACCGATGATCCATTTTCCTACTGATGTACATTTGCGTTGATTCCTGTTTGGGGAAATTATAAATAAAGCTGATAAGAACCTTTTTGATTAAGTCTTTTTATGACGTATGTTTTCATTGCTCTTGGATTAATATCTAGGAGTGGAATTGTTCGGTCACAGGATGAGTGTATATTTAATAGGGATGTTTAGTTCTCCTCTTTGTTTACTGAATTTTTGCCCACTCCTTGTAAGAATTTTTGATAGACGGAAATTAAAATTTCCCACTATGATTGTACGTTTTTCTATTTCTCCATTTCATTCTGTCAGTTTTTGCCTACTGCATTTTGAAGTTCTACTATTAGTTACAAATATATCTATAATTTTTATGTGGTAAATAGACTCTTTTATAATTATGAAATGTCCCTCTTTTTCTTTTTTAACATCCTTCATCATGAGGTCTACTTTGTCTGATAATATAGCCACACTAATGTCTTTGTGATTAATGTTTGCATGGCATATTCTTTTTCATTCTTTTATTTTCAACCTCTCTGTGTCTTTATAGTTGAAGTATCTCCCATATAATTGGACCTTGTATTGAGTCTTGAGTAGAGCTTCAGCTTAATTCTAAAGGGAGTCCTGCATCTTGAATAGCATCACAGAGTTGTTTTACCTCGAGGCAAAGGTGCTGAGGTTCTTAGTCCCAGAGCAGCCTGTCACCTTTGGGTGTGGGCTACCCTAAAGAGGGGAGGCATAACCTGTCAGACATTTCCTAGTGAGGTGTTTCCTGTCATCCAAGAGCAATTGTCCAGAGGAGGTACATCTGGGAGCCCTCGGGAGCTGACACTCACAACTAGAGGAGGAGTGCACTGCCAGCAAAGGGTGGTCTTCAAGAGCATCCACTGTAGAGGTGTGAGGAGGTCATGGAAGATGAAACAAGCAGAAACAAAGATATGGGAATTTATGGATGAGAAGTTATAACACAAGGTGGATAAAAGGAGAATATCCAGCTTATACCTAATGGAAGTTCTAGAAATAAATAGGTTAGCCAGAATGAGGGTCAACAATAAGTAAAGATATATGGTTATTCTAACAAATGATGAACTGGGCTGATGTGGATACCTATTGTAAAATATAGTAAGTGCTGGATAAGAGAGGATTTTTTAGAAATAGAGGACGACAGGATTATTTACATAGAAGGCACACCGAATTCTGAGCAGGATGAATATATCCATACCTACACTCATATTAAAACTACATAGGGCTTCCCTGGTGGCACAACGGTTGAGAGTCCGCCTGCCGATGCAGGGGACACGGGTTCGTGCCCCGGTCCGGGAAGATCCCACGTGCCGCGGAGCGGCTGGGCCCGTGAGCCGTGGCCGCTGAGCCTGCGCGTCCGGAGCCTGTGCTCCGCAACGGGAGAGGCCACAACAGTGAGAGGCCCACGTACCGCAAAAAAAAAAACAAAACAAAAAAACTACATAAAGTCAAAAATAAAGATAAAAGATAAAGAGGGAGAAAAGACAGTTTACCTATGCAGGTGAAACAATTGAGTAAAAAGCACACTGCTCATTAGTAAAAAGAAATGTGGAAAGATTATAGAACAACATCTTCAAACTGATGAGAGGAAAAAGAAAACACCTCTCAACTTAAAATTATAAATACAGCTAAAATGTTAATTAAAATAAAGGAGAGTGAGCAGAAATGAGGATAAACCCAAAAAAAGACATCCAGAGCTTAAAGCAGAAATTCGTAGCCATGGTGCTAATTGTTGAACACCTACCAAATTCTATGATCTGTATCATGAAAGGCAGTTAAGCCTTTGAAAAGCTTTTAATTGAACAGTCTTTTAATTTATCTGTATGGCTCTATGTCCAGAAATAGCCTTTGAAAAATGTAGTATACTAATTATACTTCATGCTCATACCAACTATTTGTTATTTTAAGTACAATTTTATTGTAAAACCCTATAATGGAAGAGACCAGGGCTGTCTTATTCATCATTTTATTCCCAGTTACTAACACGTTGCTTGGCACCTTGTAGGAACTCAGTAAACAGTTGTGGGCTAAATACCTGAATTGTTTGCCTAAATTTTGACCTCTACAACTTTCCCCTCTCCCAGTCAATATTCTTCTTGAAGTTTAGAAAAAATAATCTTTTTCTTAATCTTCTGCTCTTTTGCATATGACATGGAATTTGTTTTTCCTGAAAAATGTGAGAATTGAAATATCTTTTTCTGGAAAGAAGAAATTAAGAAACTGTGCAATTAAGAATTCCAGAATACATTTAAATAAGGCATAAATGTATAACTCATCTTCCCGGGACAGCAGGAGTCCCAAAGTCAAATTCCTTAAAGGGCTAGACAGATAATATTTATAAATGTTTAAAAAGAACAGATAGAAAACAATAGAGAGGTTTGTGACCTGTGATAAATACAATTAAAATATTTGAGGGATTTCCCTGGCACAGTGGTTGAGAATCTGCCTGCCAGTGCAGGGGACACGGGTTCGAGACATGGTCTGGGAAGATCCCACATGCCACGGAACAACTAAGTCCCTGTGCCACAACTGCTGAGCCTGCACTCTAGAGCCCAAGAGCCACAACTACTGAGCTCACGTGCCGCAACTACTGAAGGCCGCACGCCTAGAGCCCGAGCTCTGCAGCAAGAGAAGCCTCCGCAATGAGAACCCCGTGCACTGCAATGAAGAGTAGCCCCCGCTTGCCACAACTAGAGAAAGCCCGTGTGCAGCAACGAAGACCCAAGAACGAAGACCCAATGCAGCCAAAAATAAATAAGTTAATTAACAAATTTATTAAAAATAAAATAAAATATATTGAAATTTACTTCCCAAAATACTATAGATTAGGTATTCTGGAAAACACCTCTTAAAAAACTTTTTAAATACCAGAAAAAATGCAATACATATTTAAATGCTTCATTGAACATTAACTGAAGGATCTGACTCTGTTACTAGGTGCTTAAACAGGGCCAATACAGTGAGGCCCTGGAATTGCCTGCTGACACCAGGAAGTTAGTTTTTAGTTCTAATGCAGGGAGGGATAAGAGGCGAGGCTTTATTTAGGTCAACACATGGTAGAGAGTTGGAACTGAGATTTCTTCATAAATCTAAAGTCCTTAAGATATTAGGCCTTTCTTGATAAAAGAATGGGTTAGAAAAAAATCCTTCTGTTGTCAAAGGGAAAGACACTTCTTTCTTAGCATCAGATCTGCGTGAGGAAAAAAATATTGTACTTTTAGGCATGGCCTCATAAGAGTTTGTGCTTCCCCCATTATCTTTCAAACCTCCAAATGGGAAATTAAGATATTGGCTCAGGATTGAGGATGCCCTCAGGCATATGGTAGAAGCAGGTTCTTTCTGGAGTATGCTAGAAATGGCTCTCTTCCTCTTAAAACTTTCTGGAGAGCCCTATTCTATCAAATTTTGTTGTGCTAAAATATTTTTAAGGTCACTTCCAAATAGGGCTTTCTGTCTGTCCAATGTGGCTTGTGCCAGAGATCTAAGACTTTTGCAAACTATGTTGGTGCTTGACACACTGAAATTAACATGATAGAAATATGAAAAAATATATTTATAACTTTTTTTAAAGCCTTACTATTTATTTATTTTATATATATATATATGTATTTTGGCTGTGTCGGGTCTTAGTTGTGGCAGGCAAGATCTTCATTGAGGCATGTGGGATCTGTCATTGCAGCACGCAGGCTCTTCATCGCGGCGCATGGACTTCTCTCTAGTTACTGCGGTGCACAGGCGTCTCTCTAGCTGTGGCGTGCGAGTTTTTCTCTCTCTGGTTGTGGCGCACGGGCTCCAGGGCGCGTGGGCTCTGTAGTTTGCAGCACGCGGGCTCTCTCATTGAGGCGTGCAAACTCAGTAGTTGTGGCACGTGGGCTTAGTTGCCCCGTGGCAGGTGGGATCTTAGTTCCCTGACGGGGGATCAAACTCAGGTCCCCTGCATGGGAAGGCAGATTCTTTACCACTGGACCACTAGGGAAGTCCCTGAAAAAATATTTATATGGAGAATTCCAAACTAAATAAGCAGCTCTTGTCCATATTATTAGAAATGTTACCCTATTAAGAAGATGGGCAAAGTCTCAACTAAAGAATTAGCAACCAAATCAGCATTAAATTTTACTTGAAACATTTTACATAAGCAATCTGGTTCTCAATTCTGCAGAAAATGAAAGCAAACATGTTTTGGAGGTTGTTTGGAATTGAACAGAATGGCGCTCGCGCCTATATTTTCCAATCCTTGCCAAGCTGTGGAAACCACTCTAGTTAACGTGATTGAAACCCTCACTGGTGGAGTTTCTTTTGCTTCGGTTTAACTAGAGCTTTACAGGCAGAAAGTATTTCCAAATGGATGGAAATTTCAATTACCACTGACTACTTTTGGCCCTGCGTTCCTGGAAAAATCCATATCAAATTGTCTAAGGCATTTCTGGCACTATTATCAGGCAAACTGTGAGCAAGTCATTTATGCTCCCAAAATGAACTTTTAAGGTGAAGCTGGGCTGAAAGAAAATGGAAGGAACCAGAGACAACTTTTAAAAAATGAAAAACACACAAAGTTCAAATCATTTTAGAAATTCAGTTGCACAGATATAGCAATTGTTGCCATTTATTCTTGAAAAGACTAGAAGATAATTCTTCATTAATTGCTTTCAACTGGACAGGTCAATCGCTCCCTTGACTCATTTTAAAAAAAACACCGACAGAACGTTTTTGCAATTCATTCCTGCTGGTCTGCTAAGGCATGCTGCTTTGCCACTTATGTCATTCTCTGAGCTCTTATAAGGTGGTGGAATGAAGTCAGGTCTAAAGCTTATTAGGGCCTTGGAAAGGGGAGTGAATGTTTAGGGCACCAAGAGAAAGAATCATTTCTTTCCACACTAATACAATCCTCAGAGAAGGTTTGTTATGTTTAATCGAGTTGAACTGCGATGAGTTGAATCAAATTGAATTCAATCTAAATGAATCAATTGTAGGTCATACTGTTGATTTTTAGCGTAAAATTATTTCTTTCTGAAAGAGTCCTTGAAGCCTGTCTTTCAACAAGGGCTAAGAACGTCTGTCTGTAATGTATTCCTGGGAACAGTTAACAGATTTAATTTAGGAATGGTTCCTCAATATCTTCATTATGCAATATTAGTTATCTTTCATATCCATTTTTTGTTTTCAGTTCGAACCACGAACAAAATAATGTTTCTTGCTTTGCTTCTTGTTAGCATCTGCCTCCACATCTCAACTATTAAGATCTGGGAGGACAGGGACTGTATCTGTTTTATTCACCCCTTTGTCCCAGGACTGGCTTAGTGCCTGGCATACAATAGCTGCTTAATAACTACTTAATAATGGATTAATTAATGAATGAAAGTAACCAGAAAAATAAGCTATTCATAATTATGTAATTATCATGGCACCTGAAAAAAAACTTAAAGGAAAATATTAGTTTTTACATTTATTCTTTTTTTTTTTTTTTTTTGCTGTACGCGGGCCTCTCACTGTTGTGGCCTCTCCTGATGCGGAGCACAGGCTCCGGACGCGCAGGCTCAGAGGCCATGGCTCATGGGCCCAGCCGCTCTGTGGCATGCGGGATCTTGGATCTTCCCGGACCGGGGCATGAACCCATGTCCCCTGCATCGGCAGGAGGACTCTCAACCACTGCGCCACCAGGGAAGCCCTACATTTATTCTTAACATTAAGTGGTGGTAGAAGTTGTTTCTCTCAACATTATCCCTAGTTTTAGGTATGTGAACTGGTTGATGTCTTTGAAGTTCGCTAGTCGTTGTTGACATTGATATTTACAACAGGAACAAACTGGTTTGAGAATTTGCCAAGGAGTTAGGGCATCCAATATATATACTGGAAAAAATGGAATAGAATTGAATTTATTTAGCCTTGACAGTGGACATATCCATTTTATAGGAGAAGAAACTAAAGCCCAGAGATGTTAAGAAGCTTGTCCAAGGTTAATGGCAAGGCTGACACATTTGTCCCACACTTTGGCTAGCAACTGTTCTGCCCATGCCATTACTGTCGTTGAGGTTTGGATGTTACCCTGATCATCAGTAGAGTACAAACAAAAATAGAACTCCAAAATCCCCATTCTTTCCAATATTCTCTTTTGCCTCCCACCATATTTTGAATTAGGAAACCTGAATATAATCCAAGATCTCCTGTACATTAGCCATATATTCCATAAGGCATTTCTCTCCTCTAAGCTTCAGTTTCTTCATAAGTAAAAATGGAAACAACAAGTACTTACTTTATCAGATTATTGTGAGAGTTAAACAAAAACTCTCTGCGAAAGGTGATACAATGCCTGGCTCTCAGGAGACATCATTCAAACCCAAGCCTGTTGTGAATGCCCTATATTCATTGCTTGATCCATATTTTCCAAACATCACCCTGAAATACATTGTCTAACCCTCTCCTCAACATCAAAACAGTTGGGATCTATGAAGTCAGTTTTACCTTATTCACTGTCTCCCAAAGTGCCCATGGGATTGAGCCTCAGTTGCCCACAGTGGTAACGGCTGGATGGCATCCACTTTATTGGCTTTTGACCCTTGCAATTCCCATTTCCCCACCTTCCTAGGCTGCGTCCCCAGATTCACCACATAAACTACTTGCATTTAAACTGCTTGTCTGGTTATGGTTAAGGGGAACCCAATTCAAACAGGGCATGTCTTCATAGACTACCTGACACTTCTCTCCCAGCAGGTTCAAGCTTCTCTCCACAGTAATATCACAGCTTCCTGTGTCCTATAAGGTGGTACAACTACTTTAAGAGGGAGAATGTTAGAAGCCTCTGGTTAGGTCATAGTAGAGCCTCCATTGGTACCCTATGTTGCCATTTCTGAACTTTTACCTAATTGCCATCCATCTCTGTATAAGTGGATATTTGCTCTGTGAATCATGTGTTCTTTGTCCTTTCTCTTGTGATTCTGCTGTCATTTTCAATGTTTTTACTCCCTTGTTTTTGTGGCCCAAGCCCCTGCCTAGAGATACCTAATATGATGCCATCCAAAGTCAGGCAATAGCTCAGAGGGTATTAAAGGGAGTCATGAAACTTTGTACCACAGCAGCCCTCCAGAGTTCAAAAACATCATGGCCAGTTCAGACCATAGATATGCCATGTAAAGAAGCACCAAATAACTGCCTGGCAAACAAATCCTGAGGGTGCCGAGAACCAGGCTGGACACAGGTGGGATCATGTTTTAGACAAAATGAGAATCTAGAGGAGTGATTTCCCCAAAAACTTACGTTATGACAGTGAGAATTTCAAAGAAGAGGCATCTAGTTTCCTGAGTAGTTTATTCAGCATTACTTACAAGACACCTATGATCCTAAAAGGTGAAACAAGAACCAACATTGACCAATACTAATTATAAAAAGTGATATAATCTTCAGATTAGCACAATGCCAACATAAAGAAAACGGACTTTTTCAGCTTTTCCCTCCATAAAGAAATTATAAACATGTGTAATAAGATTTTAGGTAACCAGATGGATTTTACCAAGATGAATCAAAGACTATTCCTTCTGAAGTATATTTTTCTTTAAAGTTATTAGTGCCTATTTCTTTTCAAAGTTTAACGTATGCTAAGATATGAAATGACACATTCTGCCCAGTATTCATTGTGGTCATGGAATTTTAAGAGTTCTAATACACTTGCCTAAAATATTGCTTTACTAAAAATTCAATTACACCTTGAAGTATACGGAAAATTCCCAGAACCTAAGGATATGAATTTAAATTGGGCATACTGTGCTTTTATTTGTTTACATCAAAAACTCAAGTTATCAAAGTATTGGCAAAATAATTTTAACATCCAATAGGAAAGGCAAAATAAACATGTCTGTGATTTTTTTTAAAAAAAACACATTCCTGAGAGATTTTAGTATGCTCGAAAATTAGGTACAAAATTAAGCATCTATAAGTAGAAAGATAAACAATTCTAGAATCAGATGGTCCTGGATTCCATTTCCAGTTCCACCACTTATATATATTCTGTGTGATTTTCAGGCACTGGTATAGAGGGGGAGAGTGCAAGCTTGTCAAGAAGTCATGGATACAGGGGAAGCCTCAGTGGTACTGTGTCAATGACTGGCTTATGGTCCAGGCAAGTGGGTCTAGGAGTCAGCAGGGCATCGACACCTAGTAGGTGGTCACTGCACACTGCTTTACCTGACAGGCTGACAAACCTTTAAGTTTATTTCTCTTTCATGTAACAGCACTTAGTGAACAATGCAGCCCAGTGAGGAACAAGCTCCCTCCCATATTGTCTTCAGCATCCTGTCTCCACGACCGGGGCTGAGGTTAGGTCACCCGTGGGCACCAGCGTGAGTGAAGGGAGAGAGAGAAGCACATGCTCCATGTTTTAAAGCCTGATCCAGAGGCAAATGTCACTTCCCCTCAAATTCCATGGGGGAACTTAGTCACGAGGCCACCACTATCTGCGAGGGAGGCTCAGAAATGTCATCTGTATAAGGGCAGCCACAAGCCAAGATGTTGCATAGCTTTTAAAGAAAATGTGGAATAAATCTTGGTGTATAACTAGCTGTGTCCCCCTCAGACTCTTCCAAGCATCACCCAAATATTTGGGTGTGCTTTTTCCATTCACAAGACACATCCCTCTGCTCTCCAAGGGTACTCCTAGAGTCCCGCCTGTCCTGGACCCAGCTCAAGATCTGGGTTCAGATCTAGATCAGGGGCAGTCTTTTTGATATGGTCCAGAGGTAACTGCTCATTGCCCAATGACCTATAAACTAAAAGGCCAGTTCTCTGTGTCCCCTTCACATACACATGCCCACACAGGGGTGGGGCAGGAATAGCATTCCCACAATGAAGACTTCAGTTTGGAAAAGGGAGGAACAAAATGCAGATTCACTGATGGTCCTTAACTGGGCAAGAATTGTGTAGATTCTCTGCCCTGACCATCGACCGTGTCCTTGGCTAGTTCATCCTGTCACAGTGGGTTCTTCTCTCAGAATAACTCTAGATCATCATCTTCCTTAGCCCCTGGCTGTGCCATTTGAGGAGGGTCTTCTGGTCTTCCTTGTTCATTGTTTCCATGTTGAATCTGAAGTAGGTATGGAGTGGATGCTTGCTTGGAGTTTAAATAGTCACAGGCAGTTTTGTAAGCCAGGTTTGTGATTCCAAAAATTCAGCAGGCTTCTAAGTCGTTTTATTTCTTCCCATCAGCCCCAGGTTCCAGTCACCATACACAAAGCCCTTTTCTGCACATAATTCTTAGGCCAGCCTTATTTCCTGGCTTTGGGACATTCATCTCTTCCTTATTTTAGAGGGACCTATTTTTATGATATTTGAAACAGCGAGTTTATGTGTAAAGGCAACACTCTTAATCTGATCTTTTTTGCTTTTGCTTAACAGTAAGTCTTTGAGAAAGGTTCTGAGAAACAACAGCTATGAATCTACTGTTGTTTGAAGTATAGATGCAGGAGGTATTTCCAACCCCATCTGTTCTATTTCATCTCTGCTTTTAAACTTGCCATTTCTTGCCTGTGTTTATTTCTTTCTTGTAATACCTTGCTAAATGCAGCAAGGACTAACCAACACAGATTAACATTCTAGCACTCTGGCTACAGATTTGATAGGTACACATGGTCTGTCTTTCAAGTTATCACAAGGGTGTAATTTTACAAATATTTTACCAGAGTATATCCAGTCTCCTAACCTGGTGTATACCTGCCCTCACCTCCCGCCACGTGACTGCTAATCACACCTGTTTTAGGTCCTGTTATGTTAGCATCCAATTCCAAGTGCCAGTTTCTATATTGGTTGTAGAGAAGCTGGGCTACTAAAATAAAGAAGTAGCATGAAACATTGAGCTAAAACAGGGTTACCATGTAATTTATTTTGATGCAGTGAAAGAGAAAGCCATTTATAATTATGCCAAGGCAACAGGCATAAGACAGGACTGTCCTAAGCAAATTGGGACTATATTGACTCTATTTAAATGTTTAGGGCTTCCCTGGTGGCACAGTGGTTGAGAATCTGCCTGCTAATGCAGGGGACATGGGTTCGAGTCCTGGTCTGGTAGGATCCCACATGGTGCGGAGCAACTAGGCCCGTGAGCCACAACTACTGAGCCTGCGCGTCTGGAGCCTGTGCTCCGCAACAAGAGAGGCCGCCATAGTGAGAGGCTGGCGCACCGCGATGAAGAGTGGCCCCCGCTTGCCACAACTAGAGAAAGCCCTCGCACAGAAACGAAGACCAACACAGCAAAAATTAATTAATTAATTAATTAACTCCTACCCCCAACATCTTAAAAAAAAAAAAGTTTAAAGTTGGAAAGTTTGTTTCCCCCTCTTGTGAGAGGATTGAGGTACGTGGTCTGGACTGGAGGTGACTCCTCTCTAAAGCTCTAAGCAGGCCTTCAGGGAGCCAGGTTCCTTCCATTTTCTTTTACCTCCATTCCGTAGAATGCTTTCCTCCTTAGTTCAGTGATTCCTCAGCGGTTTAGCTCAAGAGAAGAAGAATGGAAGTGTCCTTGCCCAATATTTTAAGACAAAGATCAAGAGGCAAGCAAGATCACTTCATCCATATTGTATTGATGAGAACTGAGCTCCATGGTCACACCTATATTCCAGGAAGACTTGGAAATGCGCTGTCTGATTGGGCAGTTATGGGCCCAGCAACAACTCTAGTGCTATGGAAAAATGGAGGAGAGATTTTGTGCTATGGAATAATGGGAGAGAGATTTTGGTGGATTTTCAGCAGGCTCTCCCAAAACAGCAATCTTCTTTATAAGGAATTATTTCCTCATTTGCAATTTAAAGGTAAAATTCCCAGTGTTCCTAGGCTTTCATGAGTTATCTATGATGAAATCTACCTGTCTTTATAACCTCCAGTTCATTTACTAAATATCCTGATTTGAAAGCTCAGGGGCAGAAGACCTAAATAGACGTTTCTCCAAAGAAGATATACAGATTGCCAACAAACACGTGAAAGGATGCTCAACATCACTAATCATTAGAGAAATGTAAATCAAAACTACAATGAGGTATCACCTCACACCTGTCAGAATGGCCATCATCAAAAAGTCTACAAACAATAAATGCTGGAGGGGGTGTGGAGAAAAGGGAACCCTCTTGCACTGTTGGTGGGAATGTAAATTGATACAGCCACTATAGAGAACAGTTTGGAGGTTCCTTCAAAAAATAAAAATAGACCTACCATACGACCCAGCCATCCCACTACTGGGCATATACCCTGAGGAAACCATAATTCAAAAAGAGTCATGTACCACAATGTTCACTGCAGCTCTATTTACAATAGCCAGGACATGGAAGCAACCTAACTGTCCATCGACAGATGAATGGATAAAGAAGATGTGACATATATATACAATGGAATATTACTTAGCTGTAAAAAGAAACAAAACTGAGTTATTTGTAGTGAGGTGGATGGACCTAGAGACTGTCCTGCAGAGTGAAGTACGTCAGAAAGAGAAAAACAAATACCATATGCTAACACATATATATGGAATCTAAAAAAAAAAAAAATGGTTCTGAAGAACCTAGGGGCAGGAGAGGAATAAAGATGCAGATGTAGAGAATAGACTTGAGGACAGGGGGAGGGGGAAGGGTAAGCTGGGACAAAGTGAGAGAGTGGCATGGACATATATACACTACCAAATGTAAAATAGGTAGCTAGTGGGAAGCAGCCACATAGCACAGGGAGATCAGCTCTGTGCTCTGTGACCACCTAGAGGGGTGGGATAGGGAGGATGGCGGGGGGAGATGCAAGAGGGAAGAGATATGGGGATATATGTATATGTATAGCTGATTCACTTTGTTATAAAGCAGAAACTAACACACCATTGTAAAGCAATTATACTCCAATAAAGATGTAAAAAAAAAAAAAAAGCATCTCAGGGTGAAGCTTTAACCAAACTTATTGACATATGTGGTCTTCCACCATTATTTTTCATACTTATACTTAGTTTTGGGATAGTTTCATAGTGTACTATCTATCTTTTCTAGGTTATCTATTTTTGATAGGATATCTATCTTTGATATCTTTTCTGGGGGAGTTGACATTACTTTCAATTATTAAATACCAAAATCTTCATTGTTACATTAGTAAAAGAATCCTGGCTTTTCCTACCGAAGGAAAATCATTTTTTTATCTTTCTCTTTTCCCTGAAACCTTAAACATATTTTATATTTTCCCTTGTAGTGCATAAGAGTTTAGAGACTATTTTAAGAGGAATAAACATCCAGTGTCCTTTGCTGGCTTTTATTGCTTTCAAAAAGTTACTGAAACTTATCTAAGAGTAATAATCATTAAATCATGTTTATTCCATCTTAGTAGGAGCACAAACATTTCTTTCTGTGGTAGATTCTAATCCCTCTATGCACCCAGTAGGGCTAATGGCTGACCTGATTCTTCCTGTTCCCAGGAATGAGGATTTTCCAGCACTTTTCATTACCCTCATAATTAACTTTGGGGCTTAGGGATTTACTAATTGGAGTCTTGACAATCTCCTACTGGTAGAGAGACCTGTTTTGGCAAAACCACTTAGAGGCAGTTTTCTCGGGATTGGGACGACTTAAAGATTTCACTGTATTCTGAGGATGCTGAGGCTCAGTTCTTAGGACTTGTTAATCCTTCAGCATTCCCTATTTCATTTCTACTGTTAGGAACAAAAGAAGCTCCAACTGCCTCCTAAAATCTCCGTGTCAGTGGAATAATAAGTGCAAAGTAATCAAGTACAGCGAGGTGCTTTTTCTGCTTTAGCTTCCCTGGGGCACATTATCCATTCTTGAACTCAGTTAACTCTTCAAGTGAGCCAGCCAGTGTAGCATTCAGCCTAGGTTACTGCTGCAGTAGCCTGAAAGAGCCGGTATACTTTGCAGAAGTTAGGACGCATAGAAGTAGAAACAGCTGAAGGAGTCTGACTCACTGTTGTGCTGAGATAAAATCACTTTGCATAACAACAGCTTAAAGGTGAAAATGCCAGTTTATTAATGTATTGTACAAACATGAATTTATGAAATCCCTAAGTGTGAAATGAATGATTAATGAATAAAGGCTGAAAGGCTCACACTTATACATAGATGATAGTCACAGTAAAGGTGACATCTGAGGGCACCCTTCTGATCCTGCTGTTTTATTTCCATAAGATATTATCAGAAGTATGATGGTGCCTTTTTTTTCTTCTCTTTGGACTTCCCTAATACAGTATAGAAAAATAAAGCCTTTCATGGGAATTAAAATGAAAGAGTCCTTTCAGAGTTCCAAAAATATTACCCAAACTCTGCCAAGATTAATATGGTCAAAGTTTCCATGAAAAGCATAATTTCATGGGAGTTATTCCTGTTCAGATGTGTACAAAAAATACGAACTTAGTACTCCTTTCTGATAGATATGCACCCGAAGAAAAGATTAATTTGGTTCATCCTACTATTCATATTTCCATGGGTGCTGTTACTGCAGGTTTTGTCATTAGAAGGTTGAAGTTTAACGTTTTTTGATTTAACATTACACATAACAGTAACTTGCATTTTATAAGTCTTTATTGTTTATATGTTTACATAGTACTCCCACATGTTGGAGGCAACTCTGGCAGGTAGGATTATTATTTCTTTTCCAGTTTTTAACAACTAAGAAAGCAAAGTACAGAGGACTTCAGAGACTTAAGCAAAACCGTACAGTACGTAAATGGTAAATTGAAATTCGGGTCTCCAAGTTCAGTTATTCAGCAGACAGAAAATTTCTGTCTACCATATGCCAAAACTGTAATAAACTGAATAATATGAGACAACGGGTTGCATTTAACATAGTTGGAGTTAGGGACCTCCACCTTTTTCTAATGTCGCACCTTAATTTCCAGAACCTGCACTGGCCACGTCAAATGGTAAAGAAAAAAAAACCTCTTGAAAAACAAGGTCAAATCTAGACTTGGAGTCTCTGGGTCTGCCCAGGAGAGCTTGAAGAGGAGACGATGATTGGAGCATTTACGGTAACTATGCTGCCTTTGAGAGATACCATCGTTGTAACCAACACCGTGGTCTCATTAGCGCAAAGTCTCATCTGGCTTTGTGTGAGATTTTCCATCCAGTCCTTGGTTATTGTCCTTTGGTGGAGAGATCTGGCAAATGATATTTGAGTGACCTCATTCCCCTGAAACATGGGCTTAAGCCAGAAATTGAGTTCTGCAAAATGGACATGGCTTGGAGGGAAAGGAAAATACGGAGACGGTGCTATAAATGAGAGGTTGTCGAGTGAACAAATAAAAAATGTCACAACCTTAAATATGGCATCCCTTTTTAGGATCAATTAACAGGTGATGCAGTTCCAGGTGGACTGGGTAGAAAAAGAATTTACCAAATATAGAAGTGTTAGATTTGGTCAGCTGTAAACCAGATTTGTTACCGAACCCAGGTCCGGCTGCTCGCCGCTCGAAAGCCAATCTTTGAGAGACAAGTGTTGGTAGGAAAGGACAGGTTGCTTTATTTCGGAGGCCGGCAACTACGGTGAGGGGGAGGGCAGACGCCTGTCCAAAGGCCAACTCCCCAACCCCCACCCCCGACAATCAGGGGGCAAGAGCTTTTATAGACGGAGGGAGGGGCTACGTGCAGAAACAGCACAGTCAGCCGACAGTCATCTTGAAATTGGTCATTGGTGGTCCGACCAGCATCATCTCCATTGTTTTAAGTACAGTTAATCTTTAGTTCCAGGGTCGGTTTGTTTCAGTTTCTTTGAGGCCGATTCTTGGAATTGTGGCAGCTTATGCCGTGGCTACAGCCTGGTCATCATGTAGTTAACTTCTTCCACCTGGTGTGGGTTTCAGTATCTACAAAACAGCTCACAGGATACGGCCCAGAATATTATCTATAGCCCTTGAGGAGGAAGTAAAGGTCCTTGACTTTGCTTAATGACTAAACTATGATTATTTGGTCTCCTTTGACGGTTTTCCTTCGTTTCTGCATTTTCTCACTTCTCTGATTAAACTTATTCTTTGGCTAAAGTTTTTCCACAGACAAAAGGCGGGCTGAGGACCTGGTGGGGGGGTGGGGGGAGGGCAAGGACCGTAGGGTCCTGCTCCATTTCAAATTAACTCTAATGACAATCAAATTTCCCATAAAATGGTCATTTAAGTGTGGCAGAACATATATAAATAAGACTTGCATCATACTCTACTTGAATATATTTGCAATAAACTATCAATAATATCTGTAGGTAAATCAACTGTACTCCAATAGAAATTAATTTTAAAAAGACCTGTAGGTAAAAGAAACTTCAAAAACATCACCAGTATATCGACTTAAGTAAAAGGCAAGAGTAAATTGTCTCTTGGAATATCCTACCAATAGAACTATAATGTCTCAATTGTGATAGGGCTTACCATGTGATGTCTTCTATAGAATTAGATCAGAATGGTAAAGACAGACACATACATACATACTCATACAAAAAGGTGTAACAAATGAGTCTAAAGTATTTATGGAAATATATATATGGAAAAAGTAATACATCTGGAGTAAATTTAGGCAGTAATATGTAACAGCATACAGAAACCAGGTTTTCTCTTTATAAAGAGCAACAAAAAGGTGGTGCTCAGTGCACCTTGGTGTGACATGGTATGGCAAAAAGGACAATCCACCTAGACCTTTGTTCATATTTCAGGTAAGTACATTTTTATATTACTTCAGACAATTTTCTTAATCTTCCTGATCCTCAATTTCCTCATCTGTGTAATGGAGTTGGTCATAAAATAAGAAGTGCTTGACATTCAGCAGGTATGTTCCCATTCTTACTCTTGGTATAGTTGTTGCATATGGTGGAATAAGTTTTGGCACCTAATACCTGATTTACTAGCAGGGTAGAACGTTCTAAGTTCAATGCCATAAATGTGTCCTGTAATATTTTTAACAACCATAGTTTTCGCAATTTGAAAATTTGTATGGAATGTAAATTTACATGTTAAATGTATAGCACTTTTCTACCATATGTTCACAGACTGACTCATCTCAAACTACTGAATTTTCACGAGTCAGAAATTTAACATAGCTCTGCAAATAATATAGAAAAAAAATACTATTCACAAACGGTATTGCTTGTCCCCTAAATTCTCAATACTTTCAACTAGCTCTCTTCTGTGTTCAGGTCATAAACCAACCCCCTATTCATGTGTCAAAGATGGATAGGAGGAATGAATGTACACTGGATTATACCTCAGCAGAGTAACTAACACGCTCTTGTTTGGTTAGAATGAGACCGTGACTATTGCTGATTTTAGGATGTTAGGAGCCACATTCTCTGAGTTGACAGCACAATTGCTTAAAGTCTGAAAGACAAGGATTCAGATAAAACCGATCACTCACAAACGCAATATTTCATTGTCTGGACTTTTTCCTCAGTTATAATAATGTTGTGGGAGCTGCCAGTTTTCGGATATGGGTCACTGGAAACGTTAGGGCTGAATTGCATTTAGCATCTTTTCATCAGCCCAGTCAAGCACTGGAGGCATGTCCTAGTGTCTAAGGTTCCTTGGAATAGCTTGTGTTTAAAATTTACAAAGCTGTTTTATTTGCACTGATGTGTAAAACTCTGGGAGCCATTCCTTAACCACTTGTCTTCATGCCCATAAAAATCCTAAATATTTTTCCTTTATTCTCTAGGTCAGTTAATATGTTCATATTTTCAATTAAATATATTGACTTTCAATGCTTTTCAGCATTATACTATTGTCTTTGGCCTATAAAAATCTGCTTTGTGTATAGCTGTAGAAAACAAGATATTATTCGGTAATTTATAAGACATTTGGGTTTTCCTTTAAGTTTACAGTAGCGAATTAGCATGATTAATTGTGGGTGAAGTGAGCCCAAATCCAAACACCCTAAACGGAATAACTTTTCAATGATTGGAAAGAAGTTTCAAGTTAGCTTGAAAAGGTCTTCTCTTTTTGCGGCTCATTCAGTCACCTGCCTTTGATAACAGCGTCCTGATTTTCTTTTGACAAAGCCATGACTTTCCTCTTTACTCTCAGCCCTGTGGACCGGGGGTTCCTGATGCCATCCCCAAGCTCCAGGTTTGGGGGTTAATCCTGCTCTGGACCATGGCCATCTCCCATACTTCTGGCTACAGTGATTGCATTAAGGATGGTCACATGACTTAAGCTGTTCTAAGGGGACTTGATCTCAGGATTGTTATTGAAACATTAGGGGAAAAGGATCTTTCTTTCCTATGGGGCTGCTGAGCTGCTATCATAAGCCTGGGGAAATGAGGACGTCCTGCCATCACATTGAGAGAATATGCCCCAGAATGAATCCTGCATCTTAAAAGCCGGAGCTGAGATATAAAGACAGGCTCCTTGCAACAGGATTTATTCTGGGTTTGCCCGAAATAATAAGACAAAATTTCTCCTGAGCCCCCCTATTCCATCTATTTATTTTTGAAACGTTAAAACGATTCTGTAATAAAGAGATACAAGTATAAAATTTAGAAACTTTGAACCATCCTGAGTGTAGTCTCATTTTAACAATGTGATCATGTAAGCACTGCCATCTCTTCAATTTCCCAGTCTATGAAAAGAGGGAAGCCATATTGAGATTTATGCATAATAACAAGCCTATTTATCTATGCTGAATGATAGAGGTAAGTGGTGGCTTTCATACCTCCAGTGTAGATGAGCCCACAGACTTTCCTGACAAATTATTGTATGCCTAAATCATTCCGATACTTACCTATATACTTTCTTTTTTAAATAAATTTATTTATTTATTTTTGGCTGCATTGGGTCTTCATTGCTACGTGCAAGTTGCGGTGAGCGGGCTTCTCATTGTGGTGGTTTCTCTGGCAGAGCGCGGGCTCTAGGTGCGCGGGCTTCAGTACTTGTGGCACACGGGCTCAGTAGTTGTGGCTCGTGGGCTCTAGAGCGCAGGCTCAGTAGTTGTGGCGCATGGGCTTAGTTGCTCCGTGGCATATGAGATCTTCCTGGACCAGGGCTCGAACCCGTGTCCCCTGCATTGGCAGGTGGATTCTTAACCACTGCACCACCAGGGAAGCCCCCCTATATACTTTCTTTACTCTTTGTCATCCCTTCCCTTCCTCACAATGTAGTTCTCCTGACACTTGTAAGACACCTGTGACATAAGAACCTGTTCTGAGCATCTCTTGCAAAGTCCCCATAAAGATGGCAGCTACTTTGAGGATGACATCCCCACTTAATTCTTCTCCAAATGTTCTGAAGGGGTTTCTTCAAATAATTTAAAACCATTTATATTTAGGAATAAAAACTCTGAAGATGACTTCTGAAGATTTTCTCCCTTCTGTTAAGAACAACTTTAAGAGATATATTTTCATTCTCGTACTGGATGCTCCCCTACTTCTGGTACCACTTCTGGGTGTGGGTGTGGGTGATCACGATTGACAGTTGACCTGCTATTGCATAGATGTTCGTGTTTGTGACTAAAGAAATAATCAGAGACTAAGATGGCCACTCAGGTGGCAGTGATATGATCTGTAACATTCACCTAGGGGTGTTTTTTAGAGCTTTTAAAAAATACAGATCAAGTGAATAATAAGTTAGGTAGGGCCTCGCTTGGAAAAAACCTAACGGGAGCATAATCAAAGTAAATAAAACTGACCAAGAAAATTTCTGGAAGAGAAGCTGATTTCATGGATCATCACACTGCATCAACCAGAGTTGTAACTAATGGTCATGAGGAAACTACCCAGTCCTGATGTATCACGTTAACAATATCTGGAAGAATCTTTAAGCTTATTGCTTTATGAAGCCAATAGAAATACTTGAGAGGATGTTCAAAATCACGCCAAGGAGTAAGAACGATCTTCAATATGCTATACAGTTTACTTCAGTATGAGTCATCAAAAGCAACAAAAGCCAATACCGTAAGGTTTTTAAATTTCCAATATCTCCATATTGAGAAACTAGAAATAGTCTTAAATCAAATTTGATTAATAGATTACTCTACATTCTGATTGGGTCAGGATTCCTCATTGTTTTTCCTTGCTCAAATTCTGCTCATCAGCAATTTATAGTCCAAGTTTGGCCCCATGTCAGTATACGGCAAGACGTTTCTTTGGTGATGTCATTTCCAGAAGATCCTCATCCTCTACACTGGCCAGACCTTAACCCTATTTTAAGTACCGTGTCTGCCACTCCTGAAGAGGTTTGCTCTTTATAAAACTGTCTTCAGAATGTCTCATGGTGGATTGACAGGGAATGGAATTTTCCTGTATTTTCAATCTTATAGCTCATTGTTTTCTGTAAGCAGCATTCTACCCTCCTATTTTCCTTGCACCTGTTTGACATTAAATACCCCTCCAATATTTTTTATTCATTGGGAAATATATTACAAGCATTCCTTCTGTGTTTTATTTATCGTATTATCTGGCCTTCTAATAGCACACTCTTCTTTTTCCTTTTTTTTACATTCTTCCTCGCTGCCAACTAGCCTTGAACATATTCTCTGTGGTATGTGGAAGATAATGTTTACACTCCCAATCTTGAAAGAACTTCTCCCTAATCGTTTAAGGAACTATAATTAACCAAATGCATCAATGTTGCAAGTGTAACATGTGACACTCACATAGAATGAAGACAGTAGAACTAAAAAAATTCACAGATATCCAGACTTTGCCATATACTTTTGAAATCGGTAACTTGGGTTGGAGGGCCAGCTTTACAAATGATTTTGATATAGCTGGAGATGAGAATCACTAAAGGGAGTTGTGTTGAGGAACACTTCTTCAAAAAGTTCAGCACAGCTTAGCTTTCCATCGTGGGCCCCGGACTGACTGCAGTGCCCTGGGTGCCCCAGTTCAGGAGCAGCTCAGACCTGCGGGCCCAACACTGGTCTCATACTGAATCCCCCGAGTGCTCTCAAAGAGCACGACCCAGCCCAGAACCACACGCACATACCAAAGTTTCCGGGCTTTACTGTGCATCAGAACTCTCTGTGGATGGTTTAGAAACCATCTCACCTCCTCAGAGAGCCCATTTCAAGTGGTCATGGGTGGGGTCAGGTGACTAAATATTTTAGAACTGTGTAGGTGGTTCTAGTGAGCAGCCAGCATTCAGTAGCATTGGTGTGTGCACACGTGCACATGTACCATATACGTACGTGTATTAACGTGGAATCTACTGGAGCCTCAACTGAGAGTAAGTATGGATGTGTGGCTCCCTGTTGAGGCCTCCAGAGGTCTGTTTATCTGAGGAGCCAGTTTTAAGGGAAGAGGGACCCATGTAAGTTAAGCCTTCGTCCCAGGGACGGACGGAGCGAGTCTGTGTGCAGCATGATGTCCACTCTTCAGCTCTGGCCCTGCCCCAGTCCCACAGGCTGAGTCCCGGGACAGGGAGAGCTTTAAGGGAAAAACAAACAAAAAAGAACAGGTATTTCAGGTTGCACCAGGCAACAGAATGAAACACAGGACAATCTCCCACCTCACAGATGACCTTTTGCTTGGCTTTTGTGCAAGGAGGCCGCCTGTGCACTGCAGCAGTGTCTGAGGTGGGGAATATGGGCACATCTCATGGCGCACGGCAGGATGTGCCTGGCGGAGGTCTCCAGGCATCCAATGGACAAGGAAACCCACCACTCCACCAGTGACCTGCACATACACTCCTAGTGCCTTTTACAGGTGCCTTGAAAGAACTTGGCAGGATGTTCTATGTGATCAGGTGTAACTAAGGAAGGGCTAGTGACACTGCTATTATTATTATTATTATTATTATTATTATTATTAACACTTAGCGTGACCCTATCTATTTATTCAGGCTAGAAAGAACTGGAGCACACACGTGGACACACACACACACACACATACATATAATGCATACATGTATACACGCATGTGCATACATATAATACACGGGCACGTGTTGCATGCATGTGACACATATGTGTGTGCACGCGTGTGACACATATGTGTGCGTGCACTGCCACACGTATGTGTATTGCACTGTGCATGCAAAGTGCCTGTGCATATGCGTGTAGCACATATATGTACACACATGTGTGTGTACGTTTAACATATATATGTACACACACACATACACACACAAAGGGCCACCATTACATGGAAAGGTGACTGCAGGTTCACACTCCCAGGGAAGCAGGAGGCAGAAAGTCAATATGGAAGCTGCTCTCCAACCAGAAGATGATGAGGACCCTAAGACCTAGTGGACTTGGCCCTTCTACAGCCATAAGAAGTCTTATGAAAATGGACCAAGTCTGCAACACCAACACTGGAGTCATATCTTGTATGGTATGTAAAGACATACACACACACACACACACACACAACTACAGTTTATATGAGTTTGTTCTGGTATTGACCGAAATCCCTTCTCTCTTGGAACTGTTGAAAATTATAACCAAGAATATATTTCTGACCAGGTATATATATATATATATATACATATATAATTTTTTTTTCATTTTAAAATTCTTTGTCATTTCTAATCTGTCTACAATGGACTAGCTATTTTCTTGTTAAAGGGCAATTTCTTACAGCTATTGAAAAATCTAGTAACTGTCTACAGCAAATAAGTCACACCTCAAACACTGAACACCTACTTAGGAATTTGCCTCTGCCCACTTTCATGTAATGTTGAGACCAAAGTAGATCTGCCACCTTCCAGAGCGTTCTACAAAATAAATGTCTCTCAAAGCTGCACATTAGCCAGAAATGTCTTCTCTCCATGTGAACTGTGACACAGTATGATTGTATATAGATGGTCCTAAATTGGGGTGAGAAGGAAGTCACTTCACCGATAAATACTTTCTGAAAATGTCTCTCCCACATTGCAGACAATGTTGATTATATGTTACTTCCTAAATGTCACTATCAGATACCCTGGTCTTTTCATCCAGGTTTTACAATTTAACTCTTCAGAGTTATACATGCAGAGAAAGGATTCAGAGTGCAATGAACATCTCCTTTGAGACGTTTTTAGGAGAATTAAATTCCATAAGAGGGGGCTTCCCTGGTGGCACAGTGGTTGAGAGTCCGCCTGCCAATGCAGGGGACACGGGTTTGTGCCCTGGTCCGGAAAGATCCCACATGCCGCATAGCGGCTTGGGCCCGTGAGCCATGGCCACTAAGCCTGCGCGTCCAGAGCCTGTGCTCCGCAACGGGAGAGACCACAGCAGTGAGAGGCCCGCGTACCACAAAAAAAAAAAAAAAAAAATTCCATAAGAAGTTTTGAAATTTTGTAATTTAAAACATCAAGTCTATAAATTAATGACACATCTGGGATTAGCCACTCCGGATATGTGGGTCTGATGTTGAGCTTGTTTTCCAGGCTCTCTGGGGAGGACATTCCACACACTCACATATTTTGTCATGAGATTTTCTTTATTAAGGAAAGAAGCTCAAGCATTTACAAAAAATCATTTCAAACAACACAGAAATTGGATTTACTTTCTTTTTCCTTATTAACTGACAACTCCCCCCTTTCCTGTTCCCACCAAAGAAATTGGTATCCATTGCATGCTGTGCTAAAAGAGATAAAAGATGTTTTTATCAGGAAATTCCCTGACAGTCCAGTGGTTAGGACTCCATGCTTTCACTGCCAAGGGCGTGGGTTCAATCCCTGGTTGGGGAACTGAGATTCCCCAAGCCGCGCAGCCAAAAAAAAAAAAAAAAAAAAAAAAGATGTTTTTTTCATGAAAATGACTAATTAGATGTTCAAGTTTTAAGGCCCAATAATATTTTCACCATCCACAAAATTTTTATGGATTCCACACAGACTTGTCAACACCTTCATTATTATTCCTTTCAAAGGTTACATGTGAATATTCCAGGTGACTCCAACAGACTGGTAAAATACAGGAACTTGATGTTCTTGGATTTTTATTTTGTTTTCCACAGATTCATTCTTTTGAGAATCTAGGGACATAGAATATACAAGTTTGGATGGCTGTGGGTTAGATTAATTTAGAGTGGGGAAAAATCATCTTTTACCCTCTCTTTTATACTCACACACCTAAACACACACATACACTCTTTTAACTCCTTTTTTTTTCTTGCACATAAAGGTATAAGAAGTAGACCAAGTGATATCTAGACTCCTGGGACTGAGGGTCTATAATTTCATTAAATGTATCACTCATCACTGATCATGATCAGATGTACAATTCCGCCTTAATTGGGAATATAGAAGGTAGCACTCTATAATCAATAAAACATAATTTAACTGAGAGCACATTATTAAATTTACCAAATACCTAGAATTTTTGCTCTTCATTTATTAACTTTAAAAAAATCACGATAGTCAAATGATAAGCGGGATTTTAAAATGCATATTTTCAATCCACGATTTCCTGACTATTTGATGTGATCAGCATGTAAAAATCCTTTCCTCTCACCTATTCTATATCTAAACTATTGCAGGATAATAGCCTGTTAAAATCCGATGACTGTCAGATCACTTAGTCCTATACCCTTCTTCAGAGGCAAAATAGTAAAGACTAAAATAAAGGGAAAGGGTCACCTTCAGCTGGATCAGGTCAAATGAGGACTGGAACACAGACCTTCAAGACAGGTATTTCTTCAGCATTGGCTTAGCCCAGCACAGTTAACCTTCAGGTTAATGCTAATGAAACACTACCATATTATCCAAATACAAATTAATCATACTCAGCATATTATGCTATTAAGGAAAGAAGTCTGTTTAAATACTTTAAAACTATTTTTAACAAGGGAGTCGTTAAAAAGGACTTTCTGGCAAGCTTATGTTAAGTAGAGAAATCTATTAATCTGAACGTTTGCCTGCAAAGTATTCTTATTATTCAAAATTTGATTCATCGCAGGCAAGACCACAGGTATTAACCTAGTACATCTAATCCATGCGTGTTTCAGATAAACAAACAGCTGGAAGCAGATTGCTTTTTGTCTGCTTCTGTGGTTTTCCTCTCTCTAGCTCTGCAGCTTACCTGCATGCAATAACTATCACACACCCTTGCTAAATGTTATCACCATTCCTCCTCCTGAGACTCACCCTAACTACCTTGGGCCCATGGATCCATACAATGGCCAACACAGGGAACCATGCAACTCACTGTCTCTGCCCTATCTCCTCTGTCCTCTGGGGAGATCACACATATTTCTACCATTGATTGGTAACAGCTCTGTTAATTCCACACCAGAATGTTCTTTCTCATAGAGACTCATTCATTCAGTAGGGTTTACAGAGCCTCTCCTTGGTGCTGGGCACTCTCCTGGTGTTACAGCAGCAAATCAATAGACAGGTATCCCTGCCCCTGTGCACTTGTATTCCAGAGAGAGGGACAGAAAAATATATCACTGGATATATAAAAGTGATTAGTACCATGGAGATAAAGAAAACATAGATAGATTATAGGTAACCCCTAGCAAAAGGGACACTTTCCAAAAAAAGAAATGTAATCTCACTACATGATTATTTTCTGCAGTAAATCCAAGCTACAGAGTCACGATCATGTAAATAATTGTTAATACAATTAATAATCGATACATATTGCAATGGTGGAATTGGTGATGCAAAGAGCATAGTATGGCATTAGATAGCTAATCTAGCAGCTAAATCCTCATCTTCCGTAACAGTGAGGTAATAGATATTGTCTAAAACCTATTGCCTAATTGATTAATCAAAAATAACAGCATAAATATATTAGTTTCTATTTGGGAGTATTAGTTAAGAAAGTAAAAAGTGGTTGCCCTGGGGCTTCCCTGGTGGTGCAGTGGTTGAGAGTCCGCCTGCCGACGCAGGGGACGCGGGTTCGTGCCACGGTCCGGGAAGATCCCACGTGCCGCGGAGCGGCTGTGCCCGTGAGCCACGGCCGCTGGGCCTGCGCGTCCGGAGCCTGTGCTCCGCAGCGGGAGAGGCCACAACAGTGAGAGGCCCGCATACCGGAAAAAAAAAAAAAAAAAAAAAAAGTGGTTGCCCCTGGAGAGTACATTGATGAGAGGTTAAGAATAGGGTGGGGTCTGCTGTTTGCATTATAAGCCTTTAGGACATTTGACTTTTTTCACAAATTCTGTGTATCTATTGCTTTAAAAAATTTTAAAGATAGAAAGTAAAAAAATGAATAGAAAGAAAAAAATAGACCTTGATGAAACTGACTTATGACCTACAGCAGGATGAACTATTTTGCTACTGACTAGCAGAATCAGAATTAGAGGCCAGGCTACATGAATGCAGAGTCCACGTGCTTCATTTGTGTGATGCACCGTTCTGTGTGGTTGAATGAATACAATAAAATAGCATCTTTGCAATATAGGAATCAACCAATAAATGACAGCTCTTAGTGTTATAATTCAATACCACTGATTTGATAATTGTGTGGTCTTAATCTCTCTCAATCACATTTTTCTCATCTGTAAATTAATAACACCAACCTTAAAGAATTTTTGTGTGAATTAGGGAGATGTCTGAAGATCACCAAGTCCTAGAACTCCAGAGAGGAAGTAGAATTAAGATTTGCCTTCGTGTTGCTTCCCCAAACCTGTCCATTACACGCCTCACTCAGCTGAGCCCCGGGCAGGGGCAGGTGGGAAAGTGGAAAGTAGACTTCAGGAGACTCCTGAATCCGACATCTTTCTTCTCATCTATGGCTCTGCTCTTTTCTTCTTATACGAATTACAGATTTTTCATTCTTCCAAACCCCATTTGTTATTAATGTAGTAGTTGTTTTTTATACTCCAGAACCACAGCTACAGAATCCCTCAAGAGCCAAGAATCGGGCTTCCCTGGTGGCGCAGTGGTCGAGAGTCCGCCTGCCGATGCAGGGGACGCGGGTTTGTGCCCCTGTCCGGGAGGATCCCACGTGCCGCGGAGCGGCTGAGCCCGTGAGCCGTAGCCGCTGAGCCTGCGCGTCCGGAGCCTGTGCTCCGCAGCGGGAGGGGCCGCAGCAGCGAGAGGCCCGCGTGCCGCAAAAAAAAAAAAAAAAAAGCCAAGAATTCACTTATTTTGTTCTCTACTGTTTTAAGATACAGGTTTTTATCATTATTGAGGTATATGGAAAAACCGAGGCATCAGGAAATGATTGCCAGTGAAAGATAGTTTGTTACAGATCCCAAGAGGGGGCACATCACACCACGGGGGCTACCTACGGGGATATTCAAGTAGGTCAGAAGGCAGGGGCAACAAAGGAAAATGTGGGCAAGAAGTCTTCCTGTGGCTTCCATGGGAAGGAGCAGGCAAGGAAAGGTGAGCGCTCTTCGGATTGGCTACTTTGAATACTTTTCATGGGCTCTGGGGCATAGGGGCTGTCCGCCGAGTTGTCCGGTAATCCCTGGGGTAATTAGTGCAGGAATTGGGCTTGAGTCTGAGAACCTAATAGGAAAGGAGGTCAGGGCTGTGGGCTCTGGAATGATTGGTTTGCATTTTGAAAGATGAGGCTTTTGAAAGGCTGAAGGCGAGTTGTTTATTATCTCTAGGAACTGGTTGACCCTGGAAGGGGGAGTCCCTCCTGGGTCAGCAAAGCCCCAGGCGCAAAGCATCAAAATACAGACAACACAAAAGGTAAAATCTTCCAATTATAGGATGAAAAGTCCTGGGGATCCAGTGTACAGCATGGCGACTAGAGTCAACTGTACTCTATGGTATCCTTGGAAGTTGCTAGGAGAGTAGGCTTTAAACGTTCTCACCACCACAACCGCAATAAAGAAATAGCAATTATGTGAGGTGAGGGATGTGTTAACTAGCCTTAACGTGGTATCCTTTTTCAATATATACACATGTCTAATCGCCACACTGTACACCTTAAACTTATACAGTGTTATATGTCAATTAGAACTCCCTAAAGATGAAAAAAATAAGAAAAAATAATAAGACATGGTTATTAGTACACCTACATTCTTCAGTGTCAAATAACACTTGGGGCAATGGAATATTCATATCTAGTCTCCCCACTTGGAAGGAAAAAGGGAAATTCTAGAGAGACTTTTAATATCGAAAAGTATTATCCCACTAAACACTGTCCGCATTTTGTAACACAGAGCCTTGCTAATCAAGACCATCAAGTTATCGATGGATATTTTATTGTTGTTGTTACAGTTTCCCTTATATGCGTCTCTGCATTTGTAAAGTATGAATGCTTTATATTTTATAAGTGGTTTGAATGCTTGACTCTGCTGAAAGAGTCCTGCTGTGCAAATTGTTTTGAAATCCCTGAACTGATCAGCCTAGAAGCTTAGCTAGTTCCAGGGCCTTCCACGATTCCAATCCCAAAGTCTCCATATCAAAGCATCCTTTGCTTATTTTGCTACAAAGAAAATTGCATTTAAGCCATTTCTGGAAATTTTTAACAGGTGGCAAATTTCTGCAGGCTCTTCTGGCGCCATGTATAACTGACCCATGACCTTCCATTTTCTTAAACTGATGAAAACATAGCTGTGTTAATACAGATAAACAAGTATTTCTTAACTGCCCACTCTGGGAAAATTCTGTGTTAAAAGCTTGATTTACTAATTTATTCAACACATATTTGATGTGTCAGACACTTTTGCAGGCGTTGAGGCTACAGTAGTGAACAAAATAGACAAAAGCTCCTTTATGGAGCTCATTTCTTATTGGTAAGGGGGGCTGGCAATAAACAAAGTAAAAATGGATGGGGTGTCACAGGGTGCTAAGTGCCACGGGGCAAATGAAGCAGTGGGGAGGAAGCTTGGGGAGAAGAGGCCTCTGTAGAGGTGACATTTTAGCAAAGACTTGAAGGATGCATTGGAGAGGATTGTTGGAGATGGGAAAGTAGAGGGAGGGAGCTGGAAATATAAGAGGTGGCAGTTAGAACTCGGGATGCTTGAAATGTAGGTTTTGGAGAGAGTATATAATGGCGATAAAATCCATTCCCTGACCTGCAGAACTTTATGATCTCATTAGAGAGATAAGGTTGATTAACATGAAATCACTGGAAATAGGTAATTAAAGATGGATTCTGCTGTATGGTTCACACAAGCAAGTGAATTCTGTGTTCAAACACTAAAGGATACTTATCTTAACATCTGCCAGAATAATCATTAACCAGATGACAGGCTTGGTAACCCCTAAAATTAGGGCACATTCCCACACTCATCATCACGACCCTCTCCAAACGTTTCCTCAGTGTTTACTACATACAGTTTACTCTGCCAAGTATCAGGAACTGGCAAAGCCATGCGTGTGAATTTCCTGAGGGAGGGTATCTTTTGTGATCCGTCCCTTGTGGGGGAATGTCCAGCATAAGGCTGTGATGGGATTTAGAGGTGTCTGAGGTGACAACTCAGGGGAGGCCTGTGGCCGAAGAAGAATGAGTCAGGAGTTGTCACAGGTATGTGGTGATAAAAAGACAGGAGGAGGAAAGTTTAGCTTTGATCGGTTGGTCCCTCAACCTGGATGTATTGGGAGAGATTGTATATAGGGAGAGATTGTGGGAAAGGACAGCTCCTGTTCTATTGAACACCCCAAGGAGAGTCAACAGCTCGGGCTCCTGGGGACACAGCTCCCTTGTCACTGTCCTCTTCTGTAACAGGGGCAGCAGCCGTAGAAGGAAGCCTGGCTCTCATGGGGCTTTGAGGATAACAGACGTGAACAAGGGTTGGAGTACAAGGCAGGACCTAGGAAGGTGTCACTGAAACAGCTCCGGGATTCCCAGCAGTAGCTGAGGGAAGCATTGGACGTCGTAAGCAGGGGCTGCCTGGAGAGTGTGTGTCTGCAGGAAGCTGGACCAGCAAAACAGGTCATTGCTGTCAATGGGCTGTCGGAAGAACTCACAGCCTGGTTAGCTCTGTAGAAGCCAGTGTCTTATATCAATATATTTCAGTTCGTAGCTCAGTGCTGTGTAAGTCATTTGTAGTCAATTTTTATTGAATTGAAACAAATTATCAATCTAGTCTCTCTGGAAATTGCCTTAACGCACAAGGGAGCAGAAGGGATACAGCCAGAGGGATACAGATACTCAGTTCCGAGGAAGGTGAAACCTTGAAACTCCAAATATGAGTGAAGACTTCACCTATGAGATAGAGAGTATGGCCATGCATGGCTTTGTCTTGCTGCAGAAGCTTCATAGACCAGTAGTTATTATCTGCTGTCAGCATTGTAACCACAGCACCGGCCATGCTGGCAGCGAAGCCAGGCAAAGTTACGGATCATTACTTTCCACAATAAAAACTTTTACAGGCTACTTTTATATCCTCCTGGAAACACTCAGTTGTTGTGCAATCATCAGAAGCATCCTTCCACCTACACACCCGTAGAAGCATTTTGAACATCAGTTAAAATACATGATACTTGAGGTAGTGCGATATGTATTTTTATGTGGTAGTTTTAAAAATAGTATATTTTATTCAGTAGTTAATCACAGGAGCAAAGTTTTTTTTCTCCTCTCTTCTTTTCCTACTCTTTATAATTATTTTGATGCCTAATAGTGATCACAGCAATCCATTCACCATTTTATTTTCTCTAGGAAATGAATCAGGCTGAAAATCTATGAGCCTGTGATAACAATTACTCATTGATAGCTTAACGCTTAGGAAGACGACTAGATTTTAAAGACTTAGTTGGAACCCCAAAGTAGAGACTGGCTGATGAAAGAGATTCTCCTCCCTCACCCAAACCATACCACCTGGTGTAGGTCTGCTAGTGCTTGGGGCTGGCAAATGAGACACTGTCTAGAACTGCGGATTCCTGACACTTACCTCTTAGGTGCACCCTGTGAAGGGGTGAGATAATTTGATTGCCAGGTTCCAATCTTTTCTCTTAGAACAAGAGACTGGCAAGATGTGAAGAGAACAATACTGCACTCTTGTGGTCAGAAGGAGAATTGGACATCAAGATGCTTGTTTTTATTTTCCTGACTGATGCTGTCAGTTAACTCCCAGAGCAATCTACTGCTACCAAAGTGTAGGAAACAAGTGATACAATTTACGGGATAAAATACAGGCCCAAATAATCCTGGTTTTGTCTGACTTGTCTGGGTCATGTCTACTGCCTGGTCTGATTCAGCCTTTGGGACAGTGAGTCGTGTATCCATTTTATTCATAATTCAAATTTTCTAATGGCAAGTTCAAGATGCTTATATCTCCATTAAGTATGTATGTAGCTTTTCATCAGTTAAGTGAGGAAACAATGTCTCCTGTCCACCCGATGGGCTTACGATGAGGATCAAGTAAAAGTATATGAAAACAGTTTAAAAGTATAAAGCTCTGAACAAACGTTATTATGGAGGAAAATGCATGTTTATCTGTTATCATTGAAAACAATTCTCTAATTCAGTCCTGTGTTTTAGAATTTTCACCTATATTTACAACGTAATAATGAAAAAATATATGTACACACACAAGTAATAAAAAAAAAGTTATATTCTATGCAATTACCTCCCTTCTAGACCTACTGATGAAAGTTTCTCCAGGAAGAAAATACTTTATTGGTGATTTAAAAAATTTTTTTTTTATTTTTGGCTGCGTTGGGTCCTTTCTGCTGCGCGCGGGCTTTCTCTAGTTGTGGCGAGCAGGGGCTACTCTTCACTGCAGTGCGCGGGCTTCTCACTGCAGTGAGAAGAAACAAGTGCAGCTTCTCTTGTTGCGGAGCACAGGCTCTAGGCGCACGGGATTCAGTAGTTGTGGCACGTGGGCTCAGTAGTTGTGGCTCGCGGGCGCAGGCTCAGTAGTTGTGGCGCACGGGCTTAGTCACTCCGCGGCATGTGGGATCTTCCAGGCCAGGGGTCGAACCCGTGTCCCCTGCATTGGCAGGCAGATTCTTAACCACTGCGCCACCAGGGAAGCCCCTTTATTGGTGATTTTAAACTTTGAAAGATATACGTCCTTACTCTTTTATGATTCACCCAAAGGGATTTTCCTTAAGGACTGTATAACCCACATTTTCAGAGCATCCTCACAGTATGGTGCAACCATTATTATAAGCACACACATAGTCGGTACGGAAGGAAATGGACAGTGGAGAGAGCCCTAAGACAGTGACATAGTTTCCTACGAAGTATCACCACCAGCTGATCTTTCTTTAAATCACTTCTGGGTTATTAAACTACAAGGAAGGGAATGATCATAAATAACAGCTTGGATTGCTGAATTTTTCACTACATTAGGGTTAAAAATTGGGTGGTGACACTCAGGTTAAAATTATTTAATGTGGTAATTTTTTTTTTTTTTTTTTTTTTTTTTTTGCCTTCACTGGAAAAATATTCTCAGTAAAATCTCAGATTCAGAAACAAAACAAGAGGAAACATATTCTCATATGCTGTGCTGGGAAGATGGACTATGAAGGAACATTTCCAACCAGGAAAACAATGACTTAAAGTAATTTGGGGTAGGTTCTTTTATAATGACCCTCAAGATATTGAAGATCATGTCAGGCAAATGTTGACAACTATTTTACTTCATGCTTATTTGAAAGTTCAAAATAACAGCAAAAGAGGTCAAAGCGATGCTGAGACAACCAAGAATGAACCAGCTGTTAATTTGCATGTGGAATTAATTTTCACTGTTCAGGGCTCAGCCCACCCAGCCCTGCCCAGGTGGAACCTTAAATGCCAAGGAATGAGGACATTGGTGTGCCAGCGTTTACAGTGCCAAACTGGGGGATTTTCTTCAGCATCATTTTTTCATTCCCTTCTCTAGTCTGATACTCTCTCTCTCTTCACCATCTTGATTCTTTAGTCAGTAAAGAAAAGGGAAATTTTTCAGACGCTGAAATATCTTTCTCTATTTTTAGAATAAAATGTTTGTGCCTTTACTATAAATTTTATATAGCTCAAAGTTACTCTTCAGAGTGTATTGCCATCAAGTTGAATATTTTAAAGTACATCCTACAGCTTCCCGAGCACACAGTCTCACGCACATCGGCTGTGCTTTTCTTGCTCTGTATTGTTCTGCTTTGGAACTTGTGGCCTGTGTGTTTTTGTGTGTATACTGTGCATGGCTTTCAGAAATGCTATGCAGATGCCAGTGGAGACCGAGCAACGGGGCTGAGTCTGGAGGCCTCCAGACAGGCTCTGCCGATGGCTCACCCACTTCATGAGACCCCCCTGGGCAGCCTAGCTTCCTGTCCGGCCTCCTGTTCCTGTCCTTGTCTGTGTCACCAGCTTCTGATCTTGGGTTTGTCCACAGACTGATGGATCACTGTGCTCGCACGCCTGGGAGTTGACATCTTCTGCTCTGCTAATATTCTGACTACTGTCGGCCTAGGTCCCATGCTCTCACTCAGGCATCTGACTCTGGCCAGCCCCTGTTTGGCTCCACTAGTCCTGTCTTGGCACTGACATATCATACTGGGCTGAAAGGGGTCCCAAAAGGAGAGCTTTGGCAACTGCATAGCATCACTTTTCTTTTCAGAGCAATACTGCCATCTCCTCCCAGTGGCCTGAGAAACTGGTAGCCAGACACCCAACCACTTGGGGTACAACAAATCTACAGGTTCAGAAGAATATAAAGAGGGCAAGTGTGAATGATAGCATCCTAGATATTGGTTTCAAACTTCTGTTTTTTTAGAAAAAAATACTGATTTTAATCATATACTATCTACTAGATTCCCTTTTCCTAGTCTGGTCAACCTAGAACCTGCCTACCTTGCAGAAGTGCTGAGATCAGTCAGAGCTGAGCGTGACTAAGGTGGGTTTGACCCACTAGACCTCAAGAAGAGAATTCTGATCTGGGCTAACCCTGGAATAGGAATAAGAGTAAGAATTCCATTTCCTTATTCGTGAATGAGGAATGGAAGGAACACTATTCTGTGTCTGTCTCCTCACCTTTTCTGTCTGGAAAACTCTTGCTCAAAATTTTCAGAAATAACTCAAATAATTACACATCCTCGGTGCCCATAAGTCCTATTTACTCAGGGCCGTATCCCCACCGTGTTTGGTTCCACTCCTATTATGGTCTTCACCACTCGGCTTCATAACACTTGTTTATGTGCCTTTGCTCCCTCTGGATTGTGAGTAACTGCAGGGCAAAGACTGTGCCTTATTCCTTTTGTATCCTCAGCTCTTTACATGGTGCTGTGCAAATAGTAGATGCTTAATAAATGCTCAGTGAATTAACAGATGTTTCACATCGGAAGCTTTTAGCAGTGCAGGTGCTTTGATCTCTTGCCAGGGAGAGAAGCACACTCCAGACCCCAGGGCTGGATCTCTAAACAGAAACAGAGAATTCTGCTTCCACTTAGGATATGGAGAGCTTCAAGAAGTTGTCTCCCCCTGCTTCAGCCATGAGAGAGGCCAGCTAATCCACAAAATCATTAACATTTGGGGGCACATCAGAAAGCAACCAAATGAACTCAATTCTGAAGAGTGACAAGCCCGTTGAGGGGAAATGGGTGGCAAGACTCACCTTGACAGAGCGCGGGAGGAGGATGGTGCTGCCATAAAAGCAGGTTGGAAGAAAACCGCTAAATTTTTCACAAATTCTTAAAGACCAAGGACAGGCTAGTGAGAAAATTTGGAATGTCTGGGAGCCTGAGCCACAGGGAGCAAGTGCCCTCACATCTTTTCCCCACTTGTCCTCCCCTGTGGGCGTGTGAGAAGGATGGGGGGTGGGCAGAGCAGGAAGCAGGCCCTGACACCGTGATCTGCTTCTGAGGGAGCAGCCAGAAGATGCTCAGGGGCAGGGTCCTGCACTGGGCACAAAAGAAAGGAATGTACTTTTTATGGCTGAGTAATAGTCCACGTTTTCTTTATCCATTCATCTATTGATGGGCTCTTGGGTTGCTTCCTATCTTGGTTACTGTGAATAATGCTGCAGTGAACGTTGGGGTGCAGGCATCTTTTCAAACTAGTGTTTTTGTTTTCTTCGAATAAGTACCCAGGAGTGGAATCGCTGGATCATATGGTAGTTCTATTTTTAGTTTTTTGAGGAACCTCCATACTGTTGTCCATAGTGGCTGTATCAGTTTACATTCCTACCAAGAGTGCACGAGGGTTCCCTTTTCCCCACATCCTTGCCAACACTTGATATTATCTTTCTGATGATATCCATTCTAACAAGTGTGAGGGGGGTATCTCACTGTAGTTTTGATTTGCGTTTCCCTGGTGATGAGTGATTTTGAGCCCCTTCTCATGCACCTGTTGGCCATCTGGATCTCATCTTTGGAAAAAAGTCTGTTCAGGTCCTCTGCCCATTTTTTATTGGGGTTTTTTGGGGGTTTTTTTGACATTGAGTTGTAAATCTTACCATTTGCAGCAACACGAATGGACCCGGAGATACGCTAAGTGAAATAAGTCACACAGATAAAAACAAATGCTGTACTATTTCACTCACATGTGGGATCAAAAAGACAAGACAAATAAACACACAGACCCATAGATACAGAGAACAAAGGGGTGGTTGCCAGAGGGGAGGATATGGCTGGGGGGATGGACGAAATAGGTGAAGGGGATTAACAGGTACAGACTTCCAACTGTAACATAACTAAGTCATGGGGATGTAATGTACAGCACAGAGAAAATAGTCTATAATATTGGAACAATTTTGCGTGGTGACAGGCGGTAACTAGAATTATTGTGGTGAGCACTTCATAATGTTATAAAACTATCAAATCACTATGTTGTATACCTGAAACTAATATAATATTGTGTGTTAATTATAACTCAATTTAAGAAAGGAAAGGAATTACCTTGGGGTCATTACCTTGGGGTAGTTTCCATGGGGAAAGGGGCAGGGATGTCTCTCGTGCCAAGGCTGTCAGAAGCTTTGCCATCAGGATCAGCAGCTGGGAGAAACAACACAGCACAGACGTGTCCCTGTGTTAATCTTAACTGCCACCACCTGTCTCTCAGTATCCACAATGTGGAGATCGGACAAAAAGCTTCTGCTCAAGTGATGTGGATGCATCTAATGCTTCTGCCTCCAGACTGGCTGCAGAGCCCCTCTCCTCACTGCCTGGCGCTGCTCATTGCCTCCATGGGACCACAGTCAGACCTTAGCTACGAGGGAGTCTGGGGAGTGTCATTTGAATTTTTTATTTTTGGGCTCTTCTGCTGCTGCAGTTCAAAGAGGCATTGTAGCCAGAGTTCAGGAAGGGATTCTGTAAGTGGGTTGGAATAGGAGTCAGAAAAGCCAGTCCATAATAAGTACTGCCCCTACCATCCAACTAGACAGATTTCCATCACGCTGTTTATTTCCTCGAAACGAAATAAAACACTCATGGTTGTTTGTTGATTTTTATTTGCTCCATGCCTCCCTCTACCTCATTCATTTATAATTTCCACTCATTCCACTTTCTGAGATTCCCCAGGAAGAAAGTATAGTGAGGAGATGAAGATGAGGTGTGACCTTATTACTTTGCTATAAATGTAGCGATTTCGCTCTTAGAACGATTACGCTGAATGTGACACCAAGAGTAGAAAGGCCAGAGAAGAAATGTTTCAGGCCTGGGTGCAGGTGGGAGAGGCCCACGTGTCACTGGCAGGTCACTGCCCTCAAAGTGCAGGCCATCAGCTAGCACCATGTTTGGAAAAGCCTGACGGCGGGCAGCAACTGCAGTGCATCTCCATCTGGCATTGACACAAATTCCTGGAACCCGGGCCAGCTCGTTTTTCAGACTGATTGTCTGGCAACAGAAAAGACAGGAAAAGAAGTCTTAGGTCTTAGGGTGTATTTGTTTCCTTCTGTCTCTACGGCTTAAAGGAGGCTCAAAGCCTAAGAAGGGATCCGTTTGTCCTTGAATAATAGCCAGAAAGGGAGATTAATAAGAAACGAAGGTATGTGAGTTTCAGAGCACTGGGGGATTTTTCTGAGTTTTAGTATTAGAAGAATTTAGGGCTCTGCCTGGCATTCAACTTCCTAGTTCTATTGGTATCGCCCACCGCGTAGCTCAGGAGCCCCCGTTTGCCTTTCCTTTTCTTTCACCAGAAAGGAGCTGAAGTCAAAGTCAGTCACAACGTCACAGCAAGGTGGTCTCCCAGCCCCGCCCGGGAGGGGTTAGGGCAGGGACCCTGGCCCAGGCTCTCACCTCAGGCTCCTGGTGGGAGAATAAAGAGGAGGGGTGCTCTGCTCGATCTGGCTACCCAGGGGCAGGGGGGAATGTTCTGGTGCCTTTGAGAAACCTGGACTTGGCCCAGAGACATACTCCTTTCAAGTGATGAATTTGTCAGACTTCCATATTTCAAAGGAGAGTCAGCAGTGAGCAACCAAACAAGTTGTTCAGCAAGTTAATCAAATGGTTCCAAACTCCTTGATAACAATTGGCTTTCTGCATTAGTTCTCTTTTTCCTATGGGGATTCTTCCTTATGATCTTCCCTCCTAAAGCTGTGTCATTTGGCCAATTTAAGAACCCTTATAGACTCATTTTTCTCCATATGAAATATGGCAATATTCTTGAAAAGAAAGTTCCTTATACTCATCTCCCTTCACGTGAGGGATGGTTCAAAATGAGGGGGATGTTTTTTTGAAATGTATTTTTCTGAGCTGTTTCCTTTCAGACATCATTTCCATTTCTGGTAAATCTCAATGGCTGGGCACCCCAGCCTTTGAGGTGGTAGGTTTCAGTGCTTCAAGGGTAAAGTGGATTCCTGCTTGCAGCAATATGCTTTAACAGTGGAATTGGAATTTTGTTGCTGTGGGCTGCAAGACAATAAGAGCAAAGGCTAGACTTTGGAGAGAAGAGAACTGAGAAAGAAAAAAGAGTGAGCCGTAGAGAGTGAGAGAGACGAGGAGATGGAGACAGATGAAGAAAGCTGAGAAAAGAGAGAGAATGAATTTCAAGAATCTCTTCTTTTTTTTTTGCGGTACGCGGGCCTCTCACTGTTGTGGCCTCTCCCGCTGCGGAGCACAGGCTCCAGACACGCAGGCTCAGCGGCCATGGCTCACGGGCCCAGCCGCTCCGCGGCATGCGGGATCTTCCCGGACCGGGGCACGAACCCACATCCCCTGCATCGGCAGGCGAACTCTCAACCACGGCGCCACCAGGGAAGCCCTGAATCTCTTAAATATGTAAAGATGCTTGGGCTCACAGAGCTTCTGCCCTGATGGGAGAGAAGTTACCTCGTGCCAAGCAAGGCATGGTCAGGAGACCTCTCCCGCTTTACTAGGAGGATGTGGTGGACGTGGGGAGTTTTGAGGGAAGGGAGCGAACAGCTGTGTCTCTCCCCTTGGTGTTGGGAGAGGGTGGTCACAAGAAGAGAGGGGCAATCTGGGAAACTAAGCATCGACTGCAGGGGGATTTTAAATTAAAAAGTCAGGTTGAACTAAATCTGGATTCACCATCCTGTCCCATCATCACCAACCCCAGCAGACTGACACTCCTGAGTGAGATGTATCAGTTATAGAGAAATTGAGAAGCCACATTTTCTTTACCCACCTGAGTGCAATGTGGATAATCTTGCTGCCCAGTCACACAGTTCAGCTTAGCCAGTGACTGCATGTCTACTTTGTTGATGAAGAGTCCTGTGAGAGGCAAAAGGAGACCATGAAATGATATCCAAAATCATCTTGATGATCAAGTCCTTTCTTTTTACTACAAGGCACTGAGGCAGAAAACTTAAAAAAAAAAAAAAAAAAAAAAAGGAAATTGGTCACATCCGTTTCTCCCTAACCCATAATCCCCCACAGAGGGGCAAAGTTTTCATCCATCTGAACTCCAGTCAAGCCCAGGTCAGGTCAGTTCAACATCTTGAGTTAATTTCAGCCATGGTGGGTGTTGAAATTAATTTCCAGGCCCAAGATGCAGCCACTCCTGCCCGGGTGACACATCAGTAAACCAAGACGTAGATCACTTTTGTGTCCCTGTAGATGCTCCTCTTGGCCAGAAACGCAGTCTATGCAGGCAGCCAACTCCCAAATGCCAAGGTGACTCTGGGCTCTCTACTTACTTCCTATTCCTTCCTCATTTTCTGTTTTCTCTTCCATGTTCCTTATTCTTTGACCTGTAAAAGCGTCCTGCCTTCCACCACATTTTACAGTTCTGTGGATGCTTGGGAACAGAGACTTCCCATTTCATAAAGTGTTAAAGTTTGTTTATATTACCTAAATTGTCTTCTTTAATCATTTTTAGCATCTGAAAGGACTTTGCTTTGGAAGAGCAGCTCATCAACTTTTGTTTCTATTTTTTGAGAATCCCCAGATTTATATTAACCAGTAGAACAATCAGCCTTCATCTCATAACTGACTTCTTTGCTGTGACTTGCAGACTCCTGTAAAGACTAGAAGATACTCAAGAAAACAAGAGCAGGAAACCCAAAAAGGTGACTAACACACTCTGAGGGAAATTAAACCAACTACCTAAAGCAGATTCTAGTACCCTCTAAAGAACGTAAATATGTGGTGAAGAAAGCAGAGGAAATTGTCTGTACTTGAACAGGCAAAAGCCAACCCAACAACCAACCAACCAAACAAACAACCCCCAAACCTATCATTTCTTTAAAATAAATGTTAGTTCATTCATTAAAACAGTACCTATATGCATGAAGATTGCTATGTGCATATGTTGGGCTGCACCCTGCAGGCCTGCAAACTCTGTCCTTGCCCAGCTCAAGACCGAAGAAAGAGTTCAGAGTCACTGACGGAGGCATGAAATGGTTTGCTAGATTCGGGGGTAGGGATGGGGTTAGGGAGGTCACCAGTAATAGAGGGAATTGACAATTGAAACCAGCAGAGGAGCACGACCCTCACTGCCCCTTGGATAAACTATCATAGTGGAGATAGCTCTGATCCAAAGATTAGAGCAGTCGCTAGCTGGGGTCGGGGGCAAGTATGTAGGCAGCTACTGATTAGGCTCTGTGAGTAAGAGGGAAGGTCAGTCAAGTGAATAGGGTGTAAGTGAGGCAGGGACTGGTCGGGCAGGGGATGTACAGGGAGGAAGAGGGCAGCCATCTTGGGTGGCCTGACCACACAACCTACAAGTGTTATTATTTATTCAGTGTACACATTATTCTTTTTTTTTTTAAGAGTCCGGGGGTTTTCTTAAGATTTTTTGGGTTTTTTTGATGTGGACCTTTTTTTTTTTCTTTAAGTCTTTATTGAATTTGTTACAATATTGCTTCTGTTTTATGTTTTGGTTTCTTGGCCACGAGGCATGTGTGATCTTAGCTCCCCGACCATGATTCGAACCTGCACCCTCTGCATTGGAAGATGAGGTCTTAACCGCTGGACTGCCAGGGAAGTCCCCATAATTCTTAATTCACATATGGATTCCCAGTCCCCTGCTATAGCATTGTGGTTCATCCCATTCTCACTTCCCACCCCACCCCCCAGAGGTAGGGAAATACTTCTAAAGATTTATGATGATTCTTAAAAACAAACAAACAAAAAAACCATTTCCAGCTATTTTCCTAATTAACTTCTAAACGTATACCCATTTACATTATTACAAGTAAAATTAAGTTGTTATGAAACACTTTACAGTGTGGAAAAAAACCCATTATTTTTACACATATCAACTTTTTGATAAATAATTCTTAAATATACAATTACCTATCAAGAACTTTGTCATTCTTAGTTTTAATATAAAGAAGTAAACATGGGGACTTTCCTGGTGGCACAGTGGTTAAGAATCCACCTGCCAATACAGGGGACATGGGTTCGATCCCTGGTCCCTGGTCCGGAAAGATCCCACAGGCCGTGGAGCAACTAAGCCCGTGCGCCACAACTACTGAGCCTGCGTGCCACAACTACTGAAGCCCACACACCTAGAGCCTGTGCTCCACAACAAGAGAAGCCACCACAATGAGAAGCCCGCGCACCGCAACAAAGAGTAGCCCCCGCTCGCCACAACTAGAGAAAGCCTGCGCGCAGCAACGAAGACCCAATGCAGCCAAAATTAAATAAATAAATGTATAAAATTAAAAAAAAGAAGTAAATATGCTTTTGTACCTACTCGATGGCTATTTTAATGGACTGGCACATGATGGGAGAAACTTTTCTCCCAGCATTTAATGTAAATAGTGGGAAACAGGTAGAGAAATTATTTCTCCACATTGCAGAACATCAGTTATCTGTTGGTAAAGGCTGGGTAGAGATGACCATCAGGCTCAACTCTGTAATGTTTTCATTTGCATCTAAGACTGTTGACCCATGGACTATCCCCCGAAGAATTAAAGAATTAAAATTAAAGAATTAAATTAAAACATTTCCTGTGTTTACCTGACACTCCCCAATGATCCAAGTTACCAGTTCAGTTTTATTTTTACAAACTTACTACTCAGATTCACATTTCCTCTGCAAGCTGAGATGAATCCAAATCTGCCATTTCAATAAGTATCGCAGTTCATCTATTTTAGTGAGCAGAAATGTAAGGCATGTAAGCCAGAGATAAATGTGGAAAACAAAATACAGAAACACTAGCAATTAAAATGACACAGCAGGGAAGCAATGGGAGAGCAACAGGAAAGATTACATGAATGAATTAATTTGAAAGGGAGGAATTTGAATGAGGGCCCTACATTCAATTACTGGCAAAGGATGATTAAATGATCTGGACAAGCAAGCAAATAGAATGGGAGGTAGGGGGTCGGGTGGGGAGAGAACAGGAAAGTAAGTGTTAGAGGTGGAAGAGGTCAAGGGAGCTAGTCCTTCATCCACTTAGCAATTCCTTTGTTGATTGAACAAGTGCTTATTTAGAATAAACTTTGTAGAAGGTTATGTGAGAGATGAGCTACAGGAAACAGAGGGGGAGAAGAGCAAAGGGATAAACTGGTCTTGACCAAGAATTATGGGCTCTTTAAATTGGGAAAGCGAGGGTCGAATAATCTGATTCAATTCGTCTGTCATGGGAGGGAACTAATGAAAAGCTGTGTTCTTCTAGGGGAGGATGTAGATAAGAGAGATGAAGCTGTAGAAAAAGGGCGCAATGTACAGGGGAGGCTGGGAAAAAATGGGAGGGAGCAACACCTGTGATACAGACAGGCAGCCTCACTGTTGAGCTTGACCCAGTGAAGGGGAAGGGAAGGATGCTGAAGACGGAGATTGGCCACTAGCACGACACACCAGCCTTCCAGAATTCAGAAGAGAAGCAGCCCAGCCTATGGATGCAAAGCGAATGTAGACATCACTCCCTGGAGTTTCCATAGACATGGGAATATCGGCCCTGTGCACGGTTCACTTACACCTGGACAACCAGTGGGAAAACCCTCTCTTTTTTCTACCACTGCAAAGGGAGCCCAAATCTCTACGCTGCTGCAGGTCCAAACGAGGAAAACAAGAAAACAGAGGAGAGGAAAGAGGGCAACCAAGAGAAAACTCAAGGGTCTAAGTACTCTCATCTCTGAGTAGCCTATTCAGTCACTGAATTTTAAAATGAAATTTAATTTTGCCAGTGTTTAGAATTTTCACGTAAATGAAAAAAAAAAATTGATCTCTTCGCTCCATCTAGCGTTGCATCTTGAAATGACATGCTCCTCGACGCCTCTCACAACCCGGAGGACCTGCAGTGATTCACAACCACAGAACCGGAAGTCGAATGAGGGACGCGGTCGGACGAGCCTCTTCTGTTGTGTAACCCTGAGAAGTGCTCCAAAGCAGATCGTGCATTCCACGCACCAGGTGAGTTTTCTCCATGGTATCCAAGGATATTCCCAAATCTGAGGCAAGGCAGTAACTGTGATCCAATTACTGACTTGGAAGTTCAGATATAGGACACGACTCTAGTTCCCAGTGCAACGAGAATAAGCATCGCCTACAGGCTAACTTGAACATCAGCAATTACATCGTAGACTATAGAGAATTATGTGTAATTCTAGAAGGAAGGAGGAAAGGGAGGAGATAAAGCATATCATACCTATGTATATAACCGTATCTGATAAAAACAAATGAATACATTGAGTAAAATCAGAGTCATAAGGCTATTTAATTGTAATAAGCATATTGCTAAAAAGCATTAAATAGGAAAGAAAAATTATCACCAAGAGATACTAATAATAGTAATGACCGTTCACTGAATATTTATTATACGCCAGACGTGTACATACCCTATTTTATTTAATCCTTACAATAGTCCTCTAAAGTAGGCATCACTATAACTGTTATTCAGATGTAGAAATTAAGGCCACCCAAGGTCACACATAGTCATTAACTGACAGAGCCATGACGTGAACCTCAATCTTTCTGACTGAGGTTAAAAAACTCTGGTTTTCACTGCTGTGCTATGCTGCGTCTTTCTGTCAGAAATGCTTTACATTCATGACTAAGTATAAATCTAAAAACTCAACTTCCTCTTTATCTGTTTCCTATTTCCTTAATCTGTTACCTGTCATTTTCATTAGACTAGTATAAAACTATATCCAGAAGTGATCATTTGATGTCGTGAAGAGTGCAATGCAGCTGAAATGATCATTGAAAACTTGGACCTCACCTAAATTGTGAGGCAAAGGAAGAATATTTTCATAACTTCATATCTCATTTGCACACGCCGAGGTGCAGATCTCTGCATCTGAGTGGCTGGTGGTACCAGGAACTAATATTATCAACACATCAATCGTGTGAGAAGCAGGTACCTTACAAATGAGTCTTTTCTCCAGAAACCTTGACTCACTGACCCCATGAAGCAACAGTAGATCAGCAGTCTCAACACAAAAGAAAAGATTGTCAAATTCTCTCCTTGCTTAGCAAATTAGCCAATTCCTAAGGATCTTGTCCCTTTTGCTATGCCTCATCAAGAACTTTCCAAAAACGTAAACCAAAAAATGGGAGAAATGTTCTCTCAAGTTTCATTTGATTGGTTCACAAGCACTCTTTAAATGGTCTTAAGTTAATTACATTCCTGCTGAGAAGAATTTTGTTCTATATGTGGACCAACCATTCCATAATGCTCTGGGTCATTAAACCCCTCAAATTTGGGGAAAAAAAGAAACATTTTCTCTGTGAATGGATGTAAAAGAGCATTGGGCCAAAGTAACATTTTTTTAGGCCTCCAGAGCATCCTAGAATAGTTTGATCTAGGATTAAAGTTTATTGCTAAAGTAGTCAAGCTTGATAGTAGAACTTTTACGGCAGCGAAATGTTAAAAGATCTCATCTACCTCTTCTAAAACTTTATAGTTGATTTTTCTCATACTTTAATGGTAAAGACATTGGTAAATTCAAGTCAGCAAGAAAACAAACAAAGGTTTATTTCTTTAATATTCCTGGGTTTATATGCGGGGGAATTTTAGGGATCTGGCTGAATGTAAACTTCCACATCCATAAGCTGAAAGTTTACTTAGGTTTGTCAAATGCCACATCCCTCTAATTTCTTCTGCGTGGATGCTGATATGATGCTGGTCTTATGGATATTGATAGCTTATCTTCACCCTCTGATACTTTGCCAACTAGTTTTGTTTTTGATGTGGTCCGTGGATTTGGGGTTTTGCTATCTAATTGCTCTATCTGCTTTTAATGTGATGATTCAGGGAGAGTCAAATACTGTCTGCTGCCACTGCCGTATCTTCAAAGGCTGTGCATCTTAATAGTCATTCTTTATTACAAAAACAGAGCATAGGCATGATAAAAGTTTAAACAACATGGAAGAGTTTACTATGAAAATTAAATCCTTTTTCCTTTCCGTACATACCTGGAGCTTTCCCACCCCAGCTCTCTGGAAGTAACTACTATTCACAGAATCTTATGTAACTTTCTAGACCTTTTCTAAGAATATAAAAGAATATAGTTTAGAGATATAGGTCTTTTTTCTCTTTTTACACAAATGGGGTCACACTATACATTATTTTGCAATTTGGCTATATCACTTAACAACATAACTTGAAAATCTTTCTAAAATGGTAAATGTATATATACCTACCTCATTTTTTTTTTTTTTTTTTTTTGCGGTACGCGGGCCTCTCACTGTTGTGGCCTCTCCCGTTGCGGATGGAGCACAGGCTCCGGACGCGCAGGCTCAGCGGCCACGGCTCACGGGCCCAGCCGCTCCGCGGCATGTGGGATCTTCCCGGACCGGGGCACGAACCCTTGTCCCCTGCATCGGCAGGCGGACTCTCAACCACTGCGCCACCAGGGAAGACCCCTACCTCATTTTTAACTGCTCTGCAAGTATTCTGTTTATTGAGTTAGCAAATAGTATTGGTCAATACCCTATTGGTACAGTGAAAGTTTTTTTAACAGAATGTTTTCATCGTTTTGGAGAGTGTATTAGGAGCCAAATTCCCTGAATGAAATTAAAGAGTATGGAGTGGAAAAGCCTTTCTAAGCAAGAAACAAAATTCAGACACTATGAGCAGATAGATAAATATGACTTTACTAAACTTTTTAATGGCCTAAATCAACATTCAAAAAAAAAAAAATCAAAAGACAGATAACAAACCAGGCAAAAATGACAGAGTGTATAACAAAAAGTTAATTTTCTTAATATTAAAAAACTTACAAGGGAGTTCCCTGGCAGTCCAGTAGTTAGGACTCAGCGCTTTCACTGCTGGGGGACCAGGTTCAATCCCTGGTGGGGAAACTAAATCCCACAAGCCACACAGCACAGCCCAAAACAACAAAAAGCAAAAAAAAAAAAAAACAAAAAATGAAAACAAACAAACACAAGTAATAAGAGAAATATGTAAAAACAGTAGGAAAACTAGAAAAGGACAATCAGATACTTTAGTGAAAAACAAATACAAATAAACAAAGATGAAAAAATGCTCAGCTTCACTCATAACATTTAAAATACGCCATCAAACAGCAAGATGCTATTTTCCGTTTATCAAATTGTCAAAGTTTAAGTATCCTTGAGACTATCTGAAAGCAGGAACTCTCAAGATCTATTTGGCAGGAATATAATATGGTGATTGATATAACATTTTGGATGAAGATTGAACAATAACTATCAATGTTAATGGCATACCCTTACTTTAAAACATACACTTTCAAGTCTTCATATCTTCAAGTAGAGTCTTTATCAGTGATATCTCCTTAACCAATCTCCCCTTTGATGTGCTGGTGGTGTGCCCTGGGACATATGGGCACTGGCTATAACAGTATCTGAGTGCCACCAGATGGTGATTTTACAGATAAAATCAGGTACTATTTTCCTAGACTGTATGCCTACTCCTCGAGAAACGCGACAGTGTTAATCTGATGCAATTCTTCTTACGTGCTAACAAGCTGTTGTACACAATTAGTTTTGAGTTTTCAAAACTCACAGGTACATACAGCCTATCTAGTTTTCTTATAAGAATTACTTGATTTATCTTAATAGTAAAAACAATAGCTATAATTTATTCACACAGAGGCCACTATACATCTGCTCTAATTGCCCCGGGTTATTTAGGTACCAGACCAGTAGGGACAGCCCCTCTGCCCCAGATTCCACTGAAATTATTCAAATTAGTCAATCCACAGGGAGCCACGAAAAGCTATAGCTAAACCCACCCAGCTTACCATACATATATCGTCCCCACAACCCAGCTTGCCGCTACCCTGTCCCCAGTTGCAACTCCCTGTGTGGGCCTGCCTGGCAGCCTTCTCTTGTTTGGAGCTGCCTTTCATCTATCTGAATATTACTGTGTCCTGCTTCACCAACAAAAGAACCTTTAAATCTTATAAAACAATTGGAACTGTGAGCAGGATGGCGCAGCCATGACAATAGACTCTTGAGCAGCTTTGTGAAGGGACAGCTCTTGTCTTCCTAAGCGGTTCCAAGCTTCCGTGAGAGCCACTTAGGACAGAATCTCTGCCTCTGATGAATCTGCAGTTTAACCTCACGGCTTGCTGCTGTGTCTGCCAGTGATTGCCACATCCCTCCTGACACTAATGTCCTGGACCGGGGAATATTCAAAACAAACAGTCCTAATTGGCTAAACTGGGCTTCTAGATACTAGCCCAGGTGGGACCCACCTTAGGGCAGCAGGAATTCTGGGCCCTAAGCTGCGCTGTCTGGGGTTGGGTGTTCTCCTGCGTTTCGGGTCACAGCCTGTGTTTGGCAAAGGATCATTCCAGGGCCCATCGCATCTTCGGCGTTGGTGTTTCTTTATTATTATTTGGAGCAGAACCTTGATTTGTCCCTGTGTTTTCTGTATGCCCTGTGGAGGAAGGTGTTTGGTGGGCTCCCCATGGTAGAGAACTGGCACCCCGGTCTCCATGTCGATGTTGCTCAGGTGGAGCTGTCTTCCTTGTGCTGCGTGCCTTGCCTCCCTCCAACCAACATGCCCCCCACACTCTCGGGGGGATCATGAGATGCGTCCTTGGAGACCAGTAGCCCAAGGTTTAATCCAAAGGGGGCCCTTCGGACAAGGACACCAATATCTTATTCCTGCACCGGGCTTCCGGCTCCAGAACTTCCTACCTGAGTTACCCAATTGCTTAAGTAATGCAAAGTCCTGAGCCAGTGTGCTTGGGCTTCAGTAAGTGCTGCCTGTATCAACATGCAGAAGGACTGGTACTTGGGACAAGGGGACTAATGGTGCTGTCCCAAGGTCAGGCTGCCGTAGCACCTGAGGTACAAACCCCAGCCCCTGGGAGGTGGACTGGGAACCCTGGGAAAGACAGCCAGCTGCCTGCGAGGTAGGTCACTAGCCCTTCCCCATCTTTTCCTGTGTTCATTTAGAAGGTTCTCCAATGAGTTACCAGACAGAGACAGAAACTAAGCAGCTAGAAGCAACCCCACCAGACCAAAAAAAAAAAAGAATACAGAGGGATGAAATGTTTAATTTTATATTTTTATATATTATACAACTTTTATATATTAAGTATATAAATTTAAATTAAAACAAAGGTCCATAATTTGACCCATTGGAAATCCAAAATTAACTTTACAAATGTGTATGACAAAAAGGTAAAATGATGCTGATTGGCTTTTGTGCCTCTGCAACATCGGTTCTAAATTAACTTGAGTATTTGCTAAAATATACCAATTGACAAACTTCATGGACTTAATCAATATGGGAGCTCAAGTCATAATTACTGGCCACATCTGGGGATCCCAGCAAATTTAAGCATGGTAGCCTTTACAATCTCAGGTAAACAACTAAATATAAAATAGATAAAAAAATATTTATGCCTTGCCTAAATTTCCCATGGTCATAGTACCCTTTGCCCTAAAATATCCCACAGTGACATAGACACTCAACACAATGAGTGATACATTGAAATCGAACTATGCTTTTGACACTTACAAATCAACTTGACAAAATGGGGCTCCATGGATCCCAGTTAAAATAGTTAATATGGCCCAATGTAAATTAAAACAGGACCTTCAAGGATTGAGACTTATTATGTAAGACCTAGTTGGTCAATGGGTGATTGTCCCCACTGCCTCTATATTTTTTAAAAATGTTCTTAAACCTGGAAAGAATAAACGATGCCTCACGGTGGGTTACTACAACCTTAATGCTGTAGTCCATCTATGAAGTCTACCATACAGAGTACCCAATATTATTAAATTACTAATTCCATCTATCCCATCAACAACCGAGGAGTACTTCCTATTATAGATTTGGCTGCTATGTTCTACTCAGTGCCTATTTCAACTGTCTCTCAGCTGTAGTCTGCCTTCATCTCCAGAGGGACGCTGTGCACGTTTCTCTGGCTACCAGTGGGGTACCTCCATAGTTTGACCACCATGTACCATCTTTGAGGACAAGATCTTACTTGCATCCATCTTTCCCCAGGAGAACAAATATGACATTACATTGATGACAGCCTTCTCAGAAGAGATTCATTTGGCATGCTCTTAAGGGCATACAAGTCCACAAGTCCAATATGTTGTAGTAGTTTTTGGGTTCTGGAATCAGCATATTCCTCTTTTACCAATTTTACTCAGTCTCACTGATGCTGCTGCCTATAAGTCAGCACACCTCAGATGAAGCCCCTCCAACAGAAGTCTCTAGAATCTGTTCAAATTAAAATCAACCAGCCTCCCTGTTCGTGCCCTCAGAGACTCCTTCACTGTAGTGGCTTTAGCAATCTCTTCCCATGCTTCCTGGAATCTCTAGACCACATATGATGGCCAAGAAACTGCCCTTCTTGGCCCCATGCTGTAGGTCATTAGAGCAAAAATTGTTGGCCATGTACCAGGTTCCCCTGTAAATAAGATTTGTCACAGACTCTGAGCCTATGACCCTCCATACTCAGCTTCCCATTACATCTTGGCTCAGAATCCCACAGGCTCAACTTGGATACCAAGACCTCTTTAATACAGGTTTAGATGGAGCCATACCTGGGCTCTCTGGCATATTCTACCTGCAGGGGAAGTGGCATCACCCCTCCTCTGTCCTTTGCCAGATACCATGGTGTGGAGGAGGCCACCATTCCCCCTGACCCCTTGGTTACTTGGGGAGTCCCTTGGGATTAAATGAGTGAATAGCAATGGGAGTTTTTATATTGTACAGGTGGAATTGCCACCATCATATGGGATGGAGCTCAGTGGAGTGTGGGTGCTTTCCATCTCAACCAGGATGTCCCCCTGTAATGGTTGGGACCCAAGGGTCAGCACAGTTGGCCAAGATTCAGGCAGTAATCTTAGCACAGTATACCCTGGTCAGAAAATGGTTCCATCTGCACATTTTTACAAACTCCTGGGTCACTGCCTAAGTTGTACCTTTCAGAGCAGAGAACTCTTGGCTCCTAGATACCAGAACTATGAGCCAAAGTCACATGTCTCTCTCCATGTACAAGATCACAGCATAAGGCCTTACCAGGACACTCCTTACCTCCTTCAGTGCTCCAGACATTACTGATCATAACCAAAGCACACATTTCACTTCTCAAAACAAAGAGTTGTGCTATAATGCCTTCTGTAAAAGGCATTGAACAGAACTTACAGCATCCTATGGGCCCCTCCTAACAGGTTAAATTGAGAAGACTAATGGACTCCTCAAAAACTTCTGTTTAAGTTACAAAATTACAAATAAACCATTAAATAGGTCTCCACCTTTCCCTAGGCCTTAATCTCTCTTAATTCAAAGCCCCTTGGTTGACTCACATTTCACACTAACTTTAAAAAAACTTTCCCATCACCCTTTCCTGTATTTAAAGGACAATGTGTCTCTCCTCCAAGTATACAGACTTATATATGAGGCCCTTTAATAATGTTTCACCCTATTTTTACAGATTTTCTATACTGCTCCTAGCCCATGTGGGCTGAGGCCAGATCAAGGGTGCACACTCTCCTGGGATCCATTATACCGTAGATTGTTCCCTGGGCCAAGACACCTGTCCACCTGATACAAGAGCCACTAGAGCCTAAACTTCCACCACCTAAAACCTTCCTCTATGTTCAGGTTATAAGAGGTAGATCATTAATCTAGCTCTCCCTCTGATCCTCACTAGGAAATTAAAATTAGTTTTCCAGGGCCAGGCCCTCAATAGAGTGAACTACCCAGAAGGGAGATAGGAAACTCCACTTAGTAAATGAACATCACTTTCAGAGATAATAATGGAATCAACATCATATCCATAATAATACAACTAGAAAAACCCTCTTTGGTAAGAATATTTGCCAGGGGAAATCCACCAGGCAACAGAAGACTGTCAAGTGCAGCTGCACACCATCCATTTGGCTGTTGGTCTTGTAACAACTGATCTTAGAGTTTTCATTAGTTTGTAATCTGGAGGCCTAAGCCTTCCAAGTAAGCCCTTGTTTCAACCATATGTAATGAATTCTGATGCCCCCTTGCCATCCAGTTTAGCCCAAAGACCTCATTAGCTTGCGTATCACCAACCAAACAGACAACGGAGGCAGAGGGCACCTAGTCTTTGGCTAAATTAGAGCACCTGCCAACAGACTAATGCTGAAGCTCCAGCATCAGACAAGGATATTTCAGTTGCCTAACCACCTGACACCCTGTTAACCACATGCATCCAAATCAGGCCATTGGATTTAAATCCTATTTGCAGTAAAGCCTCTCATCATCTATCTGGGAAAAACCTTGGATTATTGGGAGCTTTTAGATTAAGCCACCCTTAATTAGGATAGTAATTGTGCAATTGCCAGTTGGGTTCCGAAGCTTTGGTCCAATTACAAAAGATCACCAATACTGGCATTACTTTTGCTAGCTGTGATGCACCCAGAGAGCCCCTTGATTTAAAAGATATTTACAAGCTCTCAGGCCTGACATTGCCTTCAAATTCTATGAGGGACTCAACCTTATGCTCACAAAAACATGACCTACATCAACACAAGTGGGTGTCCATGTGGGAAGGATATCCTGGTCCCACATCCAAGACAGCATTGCCCTGGCCCAGGAGCTTGCTGCTAAAAATAACATTGCTCTCCACGACAGATATAACTTCATCCCGGACTCTCAGATCATTGCCATGGCTAACCTCTCTAAGGTGCCCACAAATTGGACACAGGACATTGATTTCTTTCTTCCTCTGTTACTAGAGATGCTATTACAATTCCTGAGCTCACTGTCTGCTCACTCCATGATCCTCATATACACCTTGCTCGCTGCCAAAACCCCTACACTCCCATGCCTAAAGGGAAAACTTATCAAGGTTACTACTAACTGTGCCATTCTAAATATAAATGAAAATTATTAGTCCAACCCTTGACTTCCTGGGGAGAGGCCTCCCACTTTCCAGGGCCTTCTCTTACTCCCTCTCCCAGCTTTCCACCATAACCCCCAACTCTGCATTCTGACCACCCCTTCCCTTCGGTTATAAACAAATACCATTAACCTTTACATATACCTTCCTAAATGATTAATTTATACCTTCCAACAATGTAACTGACAGACCTCCCACCTTGACCCAAGAAATACACCAAGATATTATTGTCACAAAAATTACAACTCATATTTTAACACACTCTTTAACTCCACCAAGATATTTTTAGAGACTCCAGAAATTTCAGTTCTATTTTCTTGGCTGATACTGTATAAATGAGGAACCTGGTGATGGGCTGGCCACCAAGACTCCTTGTACTTCTTTTCTTTTGTTTTCTTTTTTCTTTTATTTTTTTTAACATCTTTACTGGAGTATAATTGCTTTACAATGTTGTGTTAGTAGCTGCTGTATAACAAAGTGAATCAGTTGTATATATATACATGTATCCCCATATCTCCTCCCTCTTGCATCTTCCTCCAGCCCTCCCTATCCCACCCACCGAGGTGGTCACAAAGCACCGAGCTCATCTCCCTGTGCTATGCAGCTGCTTCCCACTAGCTATCTATTTTGGTAGTATAAGTCCATGCCACTCTATCTCTTCATCCCAGCTTACCCTTCCCCCTCCCCATGTCCTCAAGTCCATTCTCTACATCTACATCTTTGCTCCTGTCCTGCCCCTAGGTTCTTCATAACCATTTTTTTTTCTTTAGATTCCATATATATGTGTTAACATACAGTACTTGTTTTTCTCTTTCTGTCTTACTTCACTCTGTGTGACAGACTCTAGGTCCATCCACCTCACTACAAGTAACTCAATTGCATTTCTTTTTATGGCTGAGTAATATTCCATTGTATATATGTGCCACATCTTCTTTATCCATTCATCTGTCGATGGACACTTAGGTTGCTTTCATGTCCTGGCTATTGTACATAGAGCTGCAATGAACATTGTGGTACATGACTCTTTTTGAATGATGGTTTTCTCAGGGTATATGCCCGGTAGTGGGATTGCTGGGTCATATGGTAGTTCTGT